>RJWH01004042.1:0-124017 GCA_004363575.1 Solenodon paradoxus | reverse complement strand
CAGTTGCAGACCCAGACCCTTGGGCTATACATGATGTGTCCGCCAGCACCTCAGCTGCCTGAGCTGCGGGGTGAACCCCACCCCCAAAGGGGCTTTTGGAAGGTGAGACTGGCTCAGAGCGCTGGTTCTGGGGTGAGACTTCGCAGGGTTCAGATTCAGGCTCTGCAGCGCCTTGATGGAGCAGCGGTTGGGTCAATCGCCTCCGAAGGAGCAAGTCACCTACCCCTGGGTTCGAGCTCCAGGTCCGCGGAGAAACGACCAGTTGAACAACTAAATGGAAAAAATAAACTAAAGATGTCTCTTCTGCCTCTCTCTGCCTGCACCTTTCCTTAAAAAAATAAAAAATAAAAAAATCTGCTCTAAGCCCCGAGCTGTCCCTCCCCTGTCTCCCTGAGGGTGCGGAGCCAGGCCAGCTTATTATGCCCACATTACAGAGGACAAAAACTGAGACCTCGGTGAAGGTTACATGTCCAGAGAGAGCCAGGTAAATGTACCAGAAAAAAATACAGGACGCCCAGTGACACTGAAATTTCAGATTTTTTAACATAATTATCCGTTATCTTAAGTTCCAGTGTCACTGGGCGTCCTGTATTTTACTTTGTGGAAACCGCGGTTCACTTTCCTACTCACCTTATTTCAGGAAAGGAGAAACTCAAGCCCAGCGGACCAGGAGAGCAGCGCACAGCGACGCCCACACTCTCCAGGTTTTCCCTCCGCCCGCTGTACGCTGCCGGAGCGCGGAAGAAATCCCAGAAGGCGTAAAGGGGCGGGGCTGCAGCTCAGACTCCGCCCCCAGGGCCGAGGCCCGGCCCCTGACTCTCAGGCCACGCCCCCCCCGAGGCTTTGCCGGGAACCACGTACGACCCACCCCGACCGCGCAAAGGACGTTCATAGGCCACGCCCCTGCTTCTCGGCCCCGTCCCAAGGCGTCCGCCTGGTTTCTGCGCTCGCAGGTCCCGCCCCGGCCTGGCCCCGCCCCCGCTGTCGGCCCGGATTCTTCTTGTTACCGCCTCCAGAAGCTGCGGGTGCGGCGCAGGCTCTAGCCAGAGGCCTCGGCCTCCTTCCCAGCCTGCGGGCCATGGAGTTCCAAGCAGCGGATGCCAAGCAGCCGGCGCGCCCCAACCTGTCCGCCTGGTTAGCTCTCAGCCCGGGAGGAGGGCGGTATAATCTAAGAGAAGGGCGGAAATCCCTGGTCCTAAAGCGCTTGAGGCCTCTCCTTTCAGTTAATGAGGTAGCAGGGATAGGGTGGAAGTGGGAGCCCTTGGCTCCTTGGTTCTATCTGACTCAGACCCGATGGGTGACCTTGGGCCGAGGTTGCCCCCTCTCTGCCTCTCCTTCCCTGTCTGCACAATGGGCCTTGGCTTGGTGTGAGTGCTCCCGCCAAAGATCACATATTCCAGCCTTTTTAGGATGGAGACGGTACTGCCAGGTGTTTGCCTTGACTCCAGCCTGGACCATCCCGTGCCTCAGTTTCCCCAGGCAGTTTCTGCCCAGGCCTGGGACCCAGCGCTGCGTTTCTGGGTCTTGGCAGGTGCCCGGCTCTCACCTCTTTCCAGCCTGAGCCCTGGAGACAGCAGCCCCCCAACTGCTGAGCAGCAGCGACAGGATGAAAGCGCCGGTAAGTGATGAAGTAAGAAGGCTGTCAGGAATAGCTTCTGGCAGAAAGGGCTCAGCAGCTCTCCCATCCCAGGACTCACTTCTAACCCACTGCTGCTGAGCTGAGGGGGACAGACTGGCCTCAGAGTCCAACCCTGATCTGGCAGGCTGTGTGACTCCAGGCAAGTGGCGTTCCCTCTCTGGTTTCCGCCCCTTGCTCCTCTTGTCTGTAAAATGGAGGTAATAGTACCACTTCTGTGAGCCTCCCCAGGTGACCCAAGTGAAGCGCCTACCTGGGAGTAGGTTATGGTGTGAAAGTTCAGTTCCGCGGCCCTTTATCCGGGAGCTCCGGTTGTGGGACAGAGCCTTGGATGTGGGGGAGTTCAGCCAGGACCGCCCGGATCCCAGGGAGCAGGGGACCACTTGTCAGGCTGAGCCGGAGGCCTCAGGGGCTGAACACCTCCCTGGCACAGCTGGCTACACTGGAGGTGTATTTTTAGAAGCTGATGTGGCTTGTGGACAGAAAAGGGTGGGCCTTTGGCAGGATATGTGTCTGGAGGGTGGGGGGGGGGGTTCCACCTCTGCTTTTCCAGAGCAGCTGCTAGTTGCTAGCTGGTGTGGAATGGGGCAGCCACGGACCTGTGCCTTGGGCAGGCTGGCGGCACTTAGACCCGGGAGAGTCACAGTTAGTGACTGGGCTGGTCCAGCGCATAATGGCAGACACAGGGTCCTAGCCCTCACCAGGTGGGCCCTCCTCCAGGTCTCGTGGGGATCGTTATTACAATCTGCCAACTGGCCTCAGGTTGGGCCATGAGCCAGCTGTCCAGAAGGGCATCCTGGGGCTAATGGCCTTTGGCACAGGGTTTCTGGAGGTAGAAGTCTCTGGGCAACAACTTTTCATTACTGAAACTAGTTCTTGAAGGACTGTTCCCACACCTCCCCTTCCACCATCCCCCTTACTCACCCAACTACTGACCCAGATGTCATTGCTGTCTGGGCCTTGGCTACTGAGGGTGGCAGAGGGGCATGCTGGCAGCCTCTGCCCAGGGTCTGAAGGGGCTGGTCGCGCTCCTGTCCTCCTGTGCACCACACTTTACTTTCTCTGCTCTCCTCACAGCAAGTTCACACTAGGGCCTCCATTTTGTAAACAGGCCCAGAGAGGTCAAGAGTAGTACCAAGGCTGCACAGCACACCTAGATTCTGGTTAAGAGCCTGGGTTTCTCTGCAGCCTGCATTTAAAGCCCTACCCTACTGCTCTCCTGCTGTGTGGCCTTGGACTTCGGGCTGTACCCCACATTGGTTTCCTTTTCTGACCGTCCACAGTTTCACTACCTCCCCCATCACGTTTTATATTGCTTTTTCTTGCTGCTTCTAAGCGGGCTTTCATTCATTTTATAGAAATCCTTTTACAATTCCTGCAGTGGGAGCAGGTCCTTGGACTATTGTTTTTCTGGAAAGCTCTTATGGCTTCCTTCAATTCTAAGGAAGAACTTAGCAAGGTAGAGTATTCTTGGTTAGAAGTTCTTTTTCTTTCAGCGCTTTGAATATATCATGCCTTTCTCTTCTGGTGTGTACAGTATCTGCTGAGAAATCTTCAGACAATCTTATAGGGGTTCTCTTGTATGGGACTCATTTTTCTCTGACTGCATGGAAGATTCTCTATCTTGGAACTTTTGTCATTTTAATTACAATGTGTGTTTTTTAAGGTTTTGTTTGTTTAGAAATCTTAGAGCTTCCTGGATCTGGGTGTCTGTTTCCTCTCCCAGGTTATGGAAGTTCTCATGTCTCATGTCTTCTGTTGGTTTCTGCCCCTTTCTCTCTCCCTTGTTCTGGAGCCCTTTCAATATGAATGTAGCCCCTTACTGCTGTACAATGAGTCTCTTTTGCTCTCTTATTTTTTGTTTCATTCTTTGCTGGTCTACTTGGGAGCTTTCCATAGCCCTGTTTTTTCACTCACTGATCAGATCGGAAGCTTCTTCCAGCCTACTGTTGGCCCCGCTATGGTGTTCTTTCGTTCTACGAACTCTTTTTGGGACTTCTTTGTATTTTCTATCTTTGCTGTAGACCTCGTTTTGTTCATTCATTGTTTTCCAAGTTTCAGTTTGAGTTATCAAGACTTGTGTTTTATAATCTTCAGCAGCTTACTTCATGCTGTTGCATTAGGTTCGATTTTGATCTAACATTTGTGCAAATGTCTCTTTGTTAGTACCTTTCTTTCTTTCTTTTAATGGAAAAGTACAAACACTCAGTGATGTGCTGGAGGGCAGAGTGTGTTGACATATATCTGAGGAATGGGGAAACTGGCAGGAAGAGCGAGGAGGAAGAAGCACTATTTAGTGGTTCACACTGGTTGTGTCTGTCCCCCCACCACCACCCTGAACCGGGACTTGAACCCCAGAGTATGTGGCCTTTGCTCCTTTGGAAGTGATTGACCTAATTGCTGCTCGGCTGGGGCACACCCCCTTTGTTTATTTCTATGGACCAGGCTAAAAGGCTTTCTTTCTCTGTCTTGATGTCAATCTAGTGTTAGGATTTCAGGCTGCAGACTGCAGTTTGGGGCAGGAGCTCCAGATGCCAGGGCCTGGGGAATTTAGGCTGTAGGTAGGCAGGCTGGTGGGTTCACTGAGAGGCTGTCTCTCTTTCTTAGTCCTCCTGCTGAAGTTTTTCGTTCAACAAATGAAAACCCTTCCATTAGGTCTCTGTCCACCTCGTCTATCGGCTGCCCCCGTTCTCTGTCCTCTGCTCGCTGTTCCTCAGAGTCTGATGAGGCTCCGAAGGAAAGCCCCTCTGTTTTCACACCAGAGGTACGTGGTCCCCTCTAGACTGCAGTTCCGGGTGCTGGCCACTCAGCAGGGGAGAAACCCTTCGGTCCTCGGAAGGAGGCTTTGTCTCACTGTGTCGCTGCCAGCCTGGGGTCACAGTGGCCAGGCAGCCATCCTGGCAGGAGTCTTGACTTTTCCTACCCTTTCCAACGTTTTCCGTCCCGTCTCCTCCTTCCCAAATCCTCAGGTCTGTTTCAAAGGGGGCCGTTTGTATCTACATGCAATTTTGTGATGTCTGTGGAGAGGAGGTGATCTGGGTATGTCTCTGGGTTCCTTTTCTAGAGCCCGGAGCTAGGGCTCCAGGCATCTTCAGGGCCTCCTGTGCTTTAGACCTGGCAGTGCAGAGGGGAAGGCCGGAGGAGGGAAGGACGCGTGCGCTGGAAGACCGCTGTCTCTGCTGATGTTCCAGGAGCTCCCAGAGGTGGGGCTCATTAGGTGGGAATACAGCCCCCCGCCAGGCTTCTAGGAGCTCGGGGGGGCCCCACTCCACTCCTGACTGCCGTCTCCCCCAGAGTCGACTCCTGCTTGTCATCCTGTGCGCCTTGGGCTTCTCCGTTGTGTATGTCCTGCTCTGCTGCCGGGCCCGCCTGCCCGTCTGCCCGGCTTCCTGCCTGGACCCCCACCTCTCTGCCAGCTCCAGGCCCACTGTCCCGCGGCCCCTGCACTTCAGTGGATTTAGCAGCGTGCCAGATGGGAAGGTGAGTGGGCCAGGCCACGTTGGGGGCAGGCCCAGCAAGGCTGCCAGGGTGCCCCCGCCTCTCTGGGAGGTCCTGAGAACTCGACTCCCGCCAGGCCATCCTGGAGCCCGGGCTTGGCCACGCGGTGTGTCGTTGGCCAGACACTCCTCTCTGAGCCCCAAGTTCCAAGACGAAATGCTTTTATATCTTTATTCCACACATATTGCCCTGCTCTCTGCTGGGTACTGGCCACCTGGAGCTACCATTCCGGGCAGGGGAGACAGACGTGACTCATCTGGTGGCCTGTACTTTTTCTGAAAGGAAAGGTGCGGGCAGGAGTGAAGGTGCGCAGGCAGGGAGCGAGACGAGGAAGAAGCATGCGTTTCGTCTAGTTCATCTCGGTTGTTGCCCCTGGCCCAGGTCTCTAACGCGGGTCCCGGGGTGGATGTGGACTGTGCCGTGACTTTACGTGAGGCCGCAGGGCTCACCGCGTCTTTGCTTTGAACAGTCTGCACACGGAGTCCATTAGTGCGACAGGTGTGCCTTTGGTGCTGCTGATGGCACATGTAGAAGTCACGTCAAGCCAGAACTCTCCCTCTGACGGAGGAGACAGGGACAGAGGGACCCGGGGGGCGGGGCAGCCATGGCCCCTGCCCCATGACGTCGCCTCCCCTTGCTTGCTCCGCTGCTGCCTGTGCAGAAAGCTCCAGTCTGCTGGAGGGCGCTGCGCGTTGGCTGGAGGGAGGTGTGTTTGGAGACCCTGACTTGGGAGCCAGTTCCCTCCTCATCTGTCAAAGGTGGCTGCTGCAGTCCCTGCTGTCATTGCCACTTTGGTTCCTACTGTAATTCACACAGCGGTTCCCACTGCAGGTCCTGCTGAAGGCTCGCTGTGAAGGTGGGTGGATCCGGGGACATGGGCAGAACCCCTGGTGTGTGGTTGCTCAAGATGCAGAAACACTGCCCCCGGGCGGGTCAGCGGTGGGTTAGCGGTGGGGCACAATCTACACACGTCCCAAGAACCTGGGTTCCTGTCCTGGGGTCCAGCGGGCGCAAGATGAACAACAGCTAAATAAAACAAATAATAAAATGCTTCTTTTCCGCCCTCGTCCTGCCTGCCTCTGCTCACCTCCATTCCTGCTGCATCTTTTCTTTTCTTTAAAAAGAAAAAAGATGCAGAAACAACTGGGGCGGCTGGGTGGGTGCAAACTCTCGATCCCCCCCGCTAGTCTGGACAGGACAGATGGCAGGGTGAGTGGAGTGACACTGTCCCCTCCTCTGTGGTGGTGGCCACTGTGCATATTAGACATTCAGAGGTCATGGGGGCGTGGATGGCCAGATCCTCTGTTTTTTTTTGTTTTTCTTCTTTAAAGGAACGGTGCAGACAGGAAAGGTGAGCGGGCAGACAGGCAGAAGAGAGAGGAGGAAGGAGCATTTTATTTTATTTCCATTTTAGTGCTTCATACTGGTTGTCCCCCGCCCTCTGCCCACTCACCAGGCACTTGAACCCAGGGGTGTGTGGCCTAAGCTCCTTCGGAGGCGACTGACCTAACGGCTGCTCCACTAGGTTAAAGCACTCTGGGGTTTTTAAGAGAAGTGGGAAATGCAAGTTTTGAGTGTCAAAAGGACAGATTTTTATGAATTAGGGGTTAATTAAATATTGTAAAGCCCTTGTCTGGCACAAACAGAATTCCTGGGGCTGGTGGTGGCCTCAGATCTGAACAGATGCCCACTGTTGGGACAGGCTCACGCTGAGACAGAAGAAGGAAGTCCTGTTCTGTATTGCGGGGGTGTAGAAAATGTGCCTACAAGTCTTTCAATCTTAATTATGTAATAGAAAATGTCCCTGGCTGGGATCAGAGTGTTGTCCCGTTGGCTGAATTAATGTAACTGCCTCCTTAGGCCTCCACAAAGCGGTGTCCTTCCCAGAGGGCACGCAGGAATGGGGCGCAAATCCCTTTCTAGGGGCCCTGGCCTCTGACCCCCAGTGCCTCTGCCTGCTCATTGGCTCGGCTTCCCCCTCTGAGAGAACAGCGAGGTGGGCTCGGGCTCTCACTTTGGCCTCCTAGGTTCTGTGCCAATCATTCTCTGGGCATTTTTAATCTAATCCTCGCAGCCAGGTCCAGTATCTGCTATTTTCACCCTTGTTTTGCAGATGAGGGAATTGAAGCTCAGAGAGGCAAAGTAACTTGCCTAAGGCCACACAGCTAGGAAGGGGCAGAGCCAGGACTCAGGCTCAGAACCAGGGGTTCCCAGCACTGTCAGTTGGCACTGGGCACCACATGTGTGGGGCTGAAGCCAGGGAGGGCGTGACCTAGAGTGGTTCTGAGGAGCTGAGATTGGTGTTGACTTAACAGACGCATACGTGACACCCAGCCTATGCCACCACTGCTCTAAGTGCTTCACAGATATTTGCTCCTGCACCTAATAAAGAAGCATGGGACTTTGAGCATAGAATCTTTTTTGTTTTTAAAGGAAAGGTGCAGGCGAGAACCAAGGCAAGCAGGCAGGCAGGAAGAGAGAGGAGGAAGCATTTTATTTATTTTTATTTTAGTTGTTCATCTTGGTTGTTCCCTCCCTTTCAGGATGGGAACCTGGGCCCTTGGGATGTATGTGGACTACGCCTGGCTGGAGGCGACAGACCAAACCACTATTCCACCAGGGTGCGCCTGAACCTAGAATCTTAGCTCTGCCCCTTGCTATGGGTGTGACCTTGGGAAAGTCACCTGCCCAGCTTAACCCATGCCTAATGAGGGGCATTCAGCCCTGAGTGCTCGTGGAGCACTGACAGGGACGTGGTTGTCAGGGAGCCCTGTCCTTGGGAGGTACACCTCTGAGACGGCAGTTGGTGGCTGAAGTCCCTTCCAGATAACGGAGTCCCAGTGACAGGACTGACAATCTTGTTCATAGGCAGGGGGAAGCACTTTGCATTCAGGGTCTCATTTTATCAGCCACACACAGGAGCAGACTCCCCTGCCCTCTGCACACCTGCCCATCCTCCTGTCCGCCTGTCCTGCCTCCCCACTCAGGAGATAGCCTCAGCCTTCAGTTTTCCAGCCACTGATGTGGGCACTGCCTCGTCTGCCCCTGTTCCACCCCTGCCACATAGGATGGGCTCTTGAATCTCCTTCTGTGCCCGGGTGCCGCCAGCCCGCCCTGCCTTGCAGCCCCCCACAGTGTCCTCATCTGCAGAATCAGTTGATATAGTACTTCAAGCTGACAAAGGATCAAGAGGCAGTGGGGGCGGGGGTGCACCCTGGTGGTACAGCGGTTAGATCTGCTGCCTTCTGCCGGCACAGTCCACGCACATCTGTGGACCTGGGTTCATGTCCCAGGACTGGGGGAACAACCAAGATGAGCAACTAAAAAAAAAAAATTAAAAAAAAAAAAAAAAAATATATATATATATATATATATATATATATATATATATATAGTGCTTCTTCCTCCCTCCCCGCCTGCCTCTGCGCACCCTCATGCCTGCACCTGGCCTTTCAACGGAGCAGGAACTGCGCCTTCGTGGTGGAGGCTCGGGAATAGAAGCTGTGCGCTCAGGCTCGCCCTCGCCCCCTCTCCCCCTGCAGCCGCTGGTCCGAGAGCTGTGCCGCAGCTGTGCCGTGGTGTCCAGCTCCGGCCAGATGCTGGGCTCAGGCCTGGGCGCGGAGATCGACGGTGCGGAGTGCGTGCTCCGCATGAACCAGGCGCCCACGGCGGGCTTCGAGGCGGACGTGGGCCAGCGCAGCACCCTGCGCGTCGTGTCGCACACGAGCGTGCCGCTGCTGCTGCGCAACTACACGCACTACTTCCAGCAGGCCCGCGACACTCTGTACGTGGTGTGGGGCCAGGGCCGGCACATGGACCGGGCGCCGGGCGGCCGCACCTACCGCACGCTGCTGCAGCTCACCAAGATGTACCCGGGGCTGCAGCTGTACACCTTCACCGAGCGCATGATGGCTTACTGCGACCAGGTCTTCCAGGACGAGACCGGCAAGAACCGGTGAGCCTGCGCCGGCACCGCCTCTCCCGCCAGGCTCTCCTCCGTGGGCTGCCGGGGTCACCAGTGATGGAGGCAGACGTGGTCCCGCCCTCTGATGGGGGCAGGAGTCCGAGGGACTGTCATTCATGGGATGACTACACAGAGCAAGACCCCCACGTGCTGGTGGGGGGCATTCAGCACCCCCTCGTGCTCATGGAGAGCGCTGATGCGGGGCGTGGCTGTGTCGGGGAGCCCTGTCCTTGGGAGGCGCACCTCTGAGACTGCAGTTGGTGATGAAGTCTCTTCCAGATAACAAAGTCACAGGACAGGACTCACATCCTGTGCACAGGCAGCGGGAAGCAGTCTGCATTCAGGGTCTCCTTTTATCAGCCACACACAGGAGCACAGACTGCCCCGCCCTCTGCACACCTGCCCATCCTGCTGGTCCCTCCTCCTATCTCCCTGCCCTCCTGTCTCCCTGCTCATGAGACACAGCCTCAGCCTCCAGTTTTCCAGCCAGTGGTGTGGGCACTGCCTCGTCTGCCCCTGTTCCACCCCTGCCACATAGGGTGGGCTCTTGAATCTCCTTGCATGCCTGGGTGCCGCCAGTCTGCCCTGCCTTGCAGCACCCCATCCATGGTCTCCCTACTGCCACCTTTGTCCCCTGCAGTCTGAGTGCCAGACTCCCCTGGGAATTCATCCCTCAGTCGCCTGCCCTTGACCCTACAGCAGCCTCCTTTCACAGGAAGAATCAAGTCCACACTTCCACCTCTTCTCCTTGGCCTGCAAGCCTTGTACCATCTGGCCTGTGTCTACTTCAGTGACTTTATCTCTCTCTGTCACCTGCTCAGCCAGACCGCCATGTGGGCTTTCTCAGAAGGTTCCCACCCTTGCTCTTCCTGGAATGTTCTCCCCAAATCTCCCTATGATTGACTCTTACTTGCCATTCAGGTCTGGCTGGTGTGTCACCACCACAGGGAAGCCCTCCCTGACTACCTCCTGTGAAGGAGCCTGTCCTACCGATGTTCTCTGCCTCCTTCCTTTGTTCCCTGTTTTCTCAGTGCTCCTCTTCTGGCTGCCTCTACTTTGAGACTGAGTGGAGGTTCCTGGCCACTATAGGGCCTGGGACGGGCTCTGTTTGAGCAAAGGAACCAGCGTATAACCCACCACCAGAGGTGGTGGCAAATGACCCGGGCTGGGAGAGTGACAGCGGTGCCTTGAGATTGTGGCCTGTGGTGACCATGCAGCCCCCGCTCTGAGCTGGGTGAAGAAGTAGGGGAAGAATTACTGGGCAGACTGTCCCCTTCCCAGAGCCACCCACCATTCCCCCACTTCCAGATGCCCGCTGGGGTTCAGAATGCTTCATGAGCAAATCTGGTCTCCCAGGCAGATTCAGGATTGGAATCAAAGACACATCCCTTCCCCACTCTCCACCATGTGCTCCACTGTCTCCTGCTCTGTCCCCGGCTTGGTCCCTTCCATATGGAGAGTTTGTAGCCAGGGCCCCGACACCCTTGTCTGGGCGTTTGCACAAACCCCACTTGGGTGATGATTGAACAAGCCTGGGTTCATGTCCAGCTCCCCTTCTTGCCTACTGCTGGCTCTGTTCCGCCCCCCGTCTATAAGCGGGTGACTGGGAGGGTGGCCCTGGCCCCGAGCTGAGTCGGGGAGCCACAGGGCTGACTGCCCCCTCCCTCCAGGAGGCAGTCCGGCTCCTTTCTCAGCACTGGCTGGTTCACCATGATCCTGGCTCTGGAGCTGTGTGAGGAGATCGTGGTCTACGGGATGGTTAGCGACAGCTACTGCAGGTCAGGCCGTCAGCCCCGGCGGGGCGGAGACACGGGGCGGGCTGTGGGCCCCGGCCAGGCCTTCTTGGGAGACTCCCGGGCTGGTGGGGCGCAGGGTGTGTGGGCATCGGGGCGAGGGGGCAGCCTCGCCACCAGAGCCTCCGCTTCCTCCCGTATACGACAGAGAAGAATGGCACCTTCCTTAGAAAACTGGACACGTTTAGAGAGAAGAACCTACTAATGTGCTTCTCAGCATTCGGGCCTCTCTCTGCCTCAGGAGCCCTCCCCTCTGAGCTAGTACTGCTGACTCTTCTGTTGCCATATTGTATTTTGTTTTGTTTTAAAGGTGAGGTGCCAGCTGCAATGGAAGTGAGCAGGCAGGTAGAGAGGGGAGGAAGAAACACTGTGTTTTATTTAGCTGTTTATCTCGGTGGTTCCCCGCGACCCCGGGTCTGGAACCCGGTCTTCAGGATGTCTGTGGACGTTGCTCTCGGCCAAAGGTGGCTGGCAAACCACTTGCCCACCAGGGAATGCCACGTTTCAGTGCTACAGCTAACAGAGAGCTCCTCGCGCTCCCTGGAGTGTGTGTGCTGAGCATGTGGGTGAAGGACGGGGGCTGCGTCCCTCTGCCGTGGCACCTGGCTGGGCCCCTGCGTGCCTGGTGCTGGGTGGTGCGCGGGGCAGGCAGCTCTGTGTCATGGGGAGTGTGGTGTCCTCACGCTGAGCCCAGCACCAGGAAGCGCTGTGCTGTCCTCATAGATTTACCCTGTGGACTCAGCCTGGAAGTGGAGTCCAGCAGCCCCATTTGACAGATGGACTGCTGAGGCTCTCGGGCTCTGTCCCTGGCCCGGAGACAGCCAGCCTGTCACAGGGAGAGCCCGAGCTCAGACTTGGGGATTTGCGGCGGGCTGCCCTGCTCCTCCTGCCTGACTGTCCCGGCCTCCCTGGGGTCCCCAGTACCGGGTGAGGGGTGGTCACAGTAGGTGGTGGGGTCTGGCGGGGGGCGGGGCGTTCTGGTGCCCCACGCCTGTCGCTGTCCCCCACTCCGCAGGGAGGAGAGCCACCCCTCCGTGCCTTACCACTACTTCGAGAAGGGCCGGCTGGATGAGTGTCAGATGTACCTGGCACACGAGCAGGCGCCCCGCAGCGCTCACCGCTTCCTCACTGAGAAGGCCGTGTTCTCCCGCTGGGCCAAGAAGAGACCCATTGTGTTTGCCCACCCGTCCTGGAGGACCCCATAGCCCAGAAGCCATCCCGCCTTCACCAGGCCACCAATGATGTTCAACTGATGGATCCTGCCTCCTGCCGCACACCCAGGGGACCTCCTCCCCATGCCCTGCCCTGGGGACACTTGGAATCATCTCAGGCGTCCGGACTTGAGGCAGAGAAAAAGGGGCCCGCGGAGCCCTTTCCGCCTTCCTCCCACCTACCCGCGCCCCGAGAAATCCGAATCTTGCTTGTGGGTTTCATCCCCGCCCCAGGCTTGTCCAGTGCCTCGATGGCCTCACTCACCAGCATCGCGACTGATCTTGCCCCAGCGCTGGTCCTTCCCTCTCCACAGCCCCTCTACCACCTAGGTGCCACACTTGCCAGACTGGCTGCTCTGGTCCCGGCTGCCCAGAGCTTGGACTTCACTGGGCAGAGGGGCCTTTGAACCCTGACTCTGGGCTGCCCCTGGAGTGTACGGGTAAACTGTTTTCTGAATGCCTGTCTCACGCATGGTCATGTGTCTGTGATGGGAACGGGGTAACGTGTTGATGCGAGGGCCGGCCGAGTGCCGGGAGCCCTCCCCAGGCCCACCCTGGCTGGACTTCTGGCCTTTTAATCTGCCTGCGAGCTTCTTCCCCAAGAGCCTAGCCTGCTTCCTGCCAGGTCAGTGGTCTCTTCAGGGGTCTGGCCCAGGAAACCAGCTCCCACTTGGAGGCCGGGGGTTGTCCCCTACGCCTGCCTCCTGAGGGAGGAGAGTTTGGGGCCCAGCAGGAAACACTGAAATGGGTGGAAACTCCTTACTCCATGATGCCTCCCTGGTCCATGGATCAAACTCCAAGACCTTGTCAGTTAAATGCCCTATTAACTTCGGTTGAAGTTAGTTTTATTACAAGGAAGTCAGGCCTGGGGCTTGGCATCTGTAAGCTTAAGTTTCTTCACCTGTAATGTGGGAAAACAGACCAGTGGGCCACTCTCAGGGGTTGGGGGATGCGGGGAGCTGTGTCAGCCCCTTTTACAGATGAGGCCAAGCCATCCCAGGAGTCAGAGCTGAGCCTAAGCCCTGGGGCTGGAAGGAGCCCTCAATCCATCACCCCTCCCTCCCTTCTTCCTTCATCAGGAGACCAGGGAATCAACAGGGATGGAGCCTGAGGTTCTCACTTCCAGCTCCAGGGCCCAGGCCCACTTCACGGCAAGTGACCTGGGCACTTGTCCAGGGGTCTGCAGTTAGCTTCATGATCTGCTCTTGCTGACTTGAAAGTCTTAGTTGTTTGTTTTTTGTTTTTGTTTTTCTTTAGACAAGGGTCCTCATTTTCACTTTGCCCAGAGCACCCTATAAATGGTCGTGCCAAGGACGCGGGGCAACCTAGTGGTGTCCCCCTCCCACTGCCAGCCTTCTCAGGAGAGACCAGGGAAGTGGGGCCTGGCCCTGTGGCTTGTGCCCTGCCTCCCCCACCCAGGGCCAGGGGACCCTCAAGGGAGGGCGGAGGGAGGAGGGAGGGCTGAGTGGAGCAGCATGGTGGGAGGGAGCCAGCCCTGCTGCTGGCCTGTCAAGGGCCTGTCTGAGGAGCTGTGGGGCACAGATAAGGTCAGGGCCTTACCTGGCAGGCAAGGGGTTGTGGGGGAACTCTGGGTGCAAAAGGAGGCTCTGGAGTCAGAAGTGGCCGCATTTGGGCTCAGCTCCCTGCGCTGCTTCCCAGGCCGATTGGAACACCTCACTGGACCTCAGTGCCCTCCTCTCTAAAAGGTATTAAAGTAGTCCCTACCTCATGGACTGTACAAGCGCAGAGATGGCGCCAGTAAAGGGCTGTCCCCAGAGATGGACACTTAGCGGGTGAGAACCGTCGTTTTCAGTGGAGCAGGCCCTTGGTGGCAGATGGACGAGCTCCCCACCCCACGTTCCCCTCGCCCTGCCTCGGCTGTCTCCGGCCCACACTCAAAGCCTCTGTGTCCAAGACGCAGGCTCTGATGGCTCTGCCGGGATTGGAACTCAGTCCCTTCCCAGGAGGCTGCCTCTGCCTGCCTTGTCCTTGGGAGATGCTGGCCGGTCCTTTCATCCAGCGCACAGACTCCTGTGACCGGGCTCTGCCCCTGGGTGGGGTGTTTACTGTGGGGTTGGCCCTCACTGTGTCTCTGGGGTGGTAACTAGCAGGACCAGTCCACCGCCGCCTCCCAGACTGGTCTGGGGCTGGCTGAGGGGCCCTTTGCTGCCACCCCCGTTGCTGCAGCTGCCAGGAGGTGAGTGGGAGCTGGAGTCTTCCCAGCCCTGAGGAATGTGGTGGGAGGGACCTTGATGTGCAGCCTCCTTGGGCCTCTTCCTGGGCACTCAGGCTGCTTTGTCCGTCCTGGCAGCAGCTTCCAGATGACTCCTCCTCCTTCTGAGGCCAGAACCAAACCAGGACCTTGGGGCCAGGCCGGGGACTCACTCTAAGGCCTCAAGTAGTTCAGTGAGGCGAGGAACACGCATTCTGGGTACTGGTGCACCTGTGTCCGGTGTCACGGGGCCACTACTCCCGCCTCTGAGGGTGCAGAGCCAGGCACTACGGGGTTCTGGAAACATTAGCTCCCGGAGCAGCCAACTAGTGCGGCTGTCACCTGCCCCGGGCATTCACCACCTTCTCCAGAGATGCTCCCTCAAGGTCTGCCTGCCCAGAGGGAGAGAGGCTGAGTCCCAGGGACCCAGTAAAGAGGTTGGACTGGTCCTGTCCCCTCTAGAGGGGCTTGGTTTCAGGTTGTGAATTGGACCGGGGGCAACGCGTGAGGTCTCAGGTCGCCTTGCAGAAGGGAAAAATGCCAACAGCAGCGAAGAGCACTAAAAGGCACGAAAGGGAGCACACTCAGGACCCCTGCCTCCCCACATGCCAGCCTTCCAGGGGCAGGAAGGGCTGGAGCGGAGGCCATCTCCCTCAGACCAAGGGTCAGGCCCTGGGAGGGAGGAGCAGCCTTGGGCAGGATGGAGGTGGGTGTGGGGCAGGCTTCCTGGCAGCCATTCAGCAGGACCTTCAGCAAACAGGCCTGGGGACTCCCAGCAGGGGCACAGCTGCTGGCTGGGCCTCTCTCCCAATGGGCAGTGGAGGGAAGAGCAGTGTCCCCTTCGCAGGGTGCTGGAAGGAGTCTGAGGTAAGTGCCCAGTGCTCTGCTAGGAGAAAGCACCGCCTTAGAAGCTGCTCTCTTATCTGCCATTCAAGTGATCGATCGAGAGTGTTCCAGAGCAGGGAAAGGGGAGCCCACCTCTCACCTCAGTCAGCCGGGCATGACCCGCAGGCCTGGGGGGCAGCTGGAGGAAGCTTAGGTCCTGGAGCCAGGCTGCCACACCCTCAGATTTCTGGGCCTAGACCGGATGCCCCACTCTGGATCAGACTCCAAAGGCTGCTGCTGGGGGACCTCAGGCCCAGGGCTCCCCGCTCTGGGCCGCATCTGTGACATTCATCAGCCCTGTCCCTTATGCCCAGGTTTTCCATGCTGCCCGGCAGGCTGGGGCCGGTGCCCTGGAAGACCCCCTCCGCCCTGGGCCCTCCCCACTCTCCCCTGCTGCATCCGCCCCTGCGTGGAGGGTGAGCCTTAGGGGCTCTAATTTGTTTGAATTAAAAGCAAAGTGGTTTACACTGAGTAAAGCAGCCCAGGACAAACAACCTGGAAGATAGCACCTAAGTCTTCCTGCCCCACCTCTATTCTCCCAGGAAACACTGCTGTAACTTGTGGGGATTCTTCCAGACGCCTTTCTACAAACGCGCACAGTTGTATTAAGAAAAGAGGTTCTATATTGCAGTTCACTTATCTTTTTCTTTTTTAAGTAAAGTTACAGTTAGGCCGGTGGGCGGAGGCAGGCAGGCGGGAAGAGAGAGGAAGAAGGAGGATTTAATTTTATTTTTATTTAGTTGTTCACGTTGTTGGTTCCCGCTGGACCCAGGATGGAAACCAGATCTTGAGGATGTATGTGGACTGTGCTTGGCCGGAGGCGGCTGCCCTCACCATTATTCCACAGGGAGCCCTTACTTTTTATAAAGTAAAAATCAGTTTTTATTGTAAAGTGTTTATTGTATTATAACACAGGTTATAATAGTGCCAGGGATGGCACCATACGTTATTCTGTTTTTTTCCTATATGTATGATCTGTGAAGTTTAATTTATAGATTAGGTACAGTAAGAGATTAATAGCAATAACTGATAATAAAAGAAGTTTTAATAATATATAATAAAAGTTATGTGAATGTGGTCTCTTTCCCAAGATACCTTTAAAAAAAAAACCCAAGTCTCAGGATTTTTTTTTTTTTTAAAGGAAAGGCACAAGCAGGAATGAAGGCAAGCAGGCAGGCCAGGCAGGCAGAGAGGAGGATTATTTTTATTTAGCTGTTCACATTGGTTGTTGTGGATCACTGAAACTCTGGAAATCAAAATCGTAGATAGGCATGCCCTGGTGACTCGGGGGTTAAGCCCAGGCCTGGAGGACAGTCCACATACAGCCGGAGGAATTGGGGTTCAGGACCTGGGGTTCAGGACCTGGGGTTTGCAGACCAGGATGGCAGGGGAGGGAAACTCAAATACAATGGACCACTAAGTAAATACAATTCTTCCTCCTCTCTCTGTTTCTCTGTTGATGGGCATTTAGGTAGTTTCCAGCTCTTAGCTCTTAGCTGCTCCTCTCTATGGACCCAGAACGTTCACTTTAGCAGGGCTGGGCCTTTGTTTCTAACCCAGCCCTACAACGGCTGCTTAATTTGTATTTCCCCTCGATTACATTAAAGGATGTCATTACACGTGCCAATAATGGTAAGAAGTAACAGCACATGTTCAACGCTTAAATACTCTGCACGGATGGTCTCCCTGCTGTCCAGAGGCAGGAACTACGCCCGTAATGTGTCAAGGCCGCGCAGCAGGACTGGAATCCAAGGGTGACCCCTGAGTTCACCCAGGGTACTGGCGGCTGGGGAGGCCCGGGGAGAAACTCAACACCTTCCAAAGCTCGCAGTGCTCGGCACTCAGTTTCCCCAGCCTGGTCGGGGGACAATAAGACGAGGCAGCAGCGGGGCTCCGAAAGACTTGCTATTTTTGTTGTTACCAAGAGCTGCCCAGGCGCTGAAGCCAGGAGCTGTCTCCGCGCGGGTCGCGGGCCCCACGCCCTTCTCCGCCCGCGCCGCCCCGGGGCGGAGTCACCCGCCGCCCCTCGAGGCTCCGCCCGCCTCCCAGGCCGGAGCCGGAGCGCCGGCGCTAGGACCCGGTGGGCCCGGGCTGCGGCGGGGCCTGGGCGGCCTGAAGAGCGCGGACCCCGGCTCTCGGCTCCCGGCGCCATGTGAGGGGGCTCGGGGGCCGCGGGGGGCCGGGCGCTCCCCGGGGGAGGTGAGTGGGCGCCGCGCGGGGTGGGCAGCGGAAGAGGACTTTGCCTGCTTCCCGGCGGTGGGGAAATCGGGAGCCGCTGGGGATGGGGATTAGTGCGGGGACCCCGGGGCTCTGGAGACCCGCTCAGTGGGGATCGGCGCCTGGAGACCCCGGCCCTCGCGCCCAGGGGCTGCCGCGGGGTTCGCTGGGCCTCCGGCCGCTGGCTACCCCGTTAGGGCTCGGGGACCCTGCCGTGGTGCTCTCTTCGCTTTCCATCTGGGGCTGGGGCTCCGGACTCCTCGGAGTGTGGGAGCTGGGGAACGGTCAGCACAAGGGGGCGCAGAGGGTGAGTCGCCCCGGGGGAGAGACCCACGAGGTCAACACCCCCGATCTCGGAATTAGGGTCCCCCTCCCCCTTCTCCCCGGAGCCCTCCTCCCACGCGGCTCGCGGGGGCGTCCTGCCCCTGCTGGAGGGGGTCCCTGGTGTGGCCCCCACCCTTGGCCCGCTCACTCAGCCAGCCTGCATGGCCGTCTGGGGCTGCGTCCACGCTCCCGGCCCAGCGCTCCGGATTGCCACCTCCCCAGCCTGAGCAGGTCTTGCTCTCCAGCAGGCCTAGCCCTCTGGCCATTCCAGCTGGGGATGGGGGGGCGGGCGGGCGGGATTCCCTAGGGAGAGCTGTCAGGCTCCACCTTGAAGTCTTCCTGTAAACAAGGCTTCCTGCAGATTTCCGGCAGCCCTGCAAGGCACTTTGCCAGCTGGGAACCTCAGTCTCCTCATCTGTGAAATGGGGAATAAGTCCCTCTCGTGCAGCGTGGTCAGGAAGCATCCCTGAGTGTGTCTCTTACCAGCCTTTGGGGGCTAGGAGGTTCCTTGATGTTAGAGGGAAGTCCCTGGGCTAGGGTCAGTGGAGTGGGAAATGTTTGGTCCCCCTTGTGATGAGGCTGGCCTTGAGCAACGAATAGCCTCAAAATTAACAGCTGCTGGCCCTGGCCCAGCACTTTCAAGCCCTGCGCTTCCCTTGCCACATCTGCTTGAATCCTTCCAGTAAGCCCATGAGTTATCTACTCTTATTCCCATTTCACAGATGAGGCAATTGAGGCTCGGAGAGGTCACATGGCTTGCCCGAGGCCCCTCAGCCAGTAAGTGGTGGAACCGGGATTCGCCCCTGAGATGCTGCGCAGTTCATGGCCTTCTCAGAGCGGGATTATGACGGGGCTGACCGCGGGGACGGTGGTCCTGGCTGAGGGCACTGCTCAGGCACAGGTGGGAAAGTTGGGGTGGGAACTGGAGTGCGCTCGTGTGTCTGGAGCATGGGGCAAGAAGGAAGGGGCAGTGGGAGGCTTGGCTCAGCTTGAACAGACAGCTGGCCCCCGGAGGCCCTGGGATGCCGGAGGACGGAGGACACAGGACGCAGGGCTGATGAGGCCACCCTGGCGATTCTGGACCCCCGTCTTATCCCCTGCCTGAGTCCAAGGATCAGGCACGATTCCTGTCTGTTCAGTCTCAGTTTCCTGACCTGTACCGCTGGGACTGGACGGGGTGAGAGTCCTAGGGCCTCTCAGACCCGCAGAGAAAAATGCCAGTTAGAAACCTGAACCAGGGACGGGGCGGGGGCGGGGCCTGGTAGCGGGCGGGGCCAAGATCTAACCAATTAGAAGCGGCGTATGAGGGGCGCCTCCTTCGGCCTGGGGTTTTCTGGCTATTCCGGGCAGCGTATGGTCAACCTCCTGTAGGTCAGGGGTCGCAGATCCGGCCTGGGGTTGAGAGATCCCTGCAGGAGTGGGCAGGATCCGGGAGTCCTGACCCCAGTTTCTCCCTTTGAACTTTTTCTCCCTGACTTTGCGGGAAGTGACTGGACCCAAGCAGTTACTCCTTTTGACTGGTGGGCAAACTGAGGTCTGGAGAGGAGCTGGGTCCTGCTAGATGGGTGGCTGGGTGGGTGGAATCATGTGGAGAGTGAGGAGCAGAGTGCAGCTTGGCAGCTTGTTTCCTCGCAGCTGAGGCTGCTGGGGCTGGGGCTGGGACCGGGAGGAAGGACTGTCCTGGAGCCCCTCCTCCTCGCATCTGGCCAGGGGCTGTGCAATGTGTTCCTGACAGTTGAAGCTGTGCCCTTAACCCTCCAGATTTTGCTAGATCATTAATGAAGTCACTCGGCAGTCCTGCACCCATCACCACACTCCTGCAGAGGAGACTGAGTGAGGACCAGGCAGGTCCCTCAGCACTCAGCCTGGTGGGGAGGTGACATGCGGGGGAATCTTGGAGGATGAGTAGGTGTGAGCAGGGTACAGGAGGGCAGGCTGTTCCCACAGGGGCCAGTTTATGGAGTCCCAGAGGGTATGCAGAGGAGGCTGGGGACTTGCAAGGACTGTTGTTTTATTCCACCGTAACAATGCAGGGACAGGGGTTAGCGTAGGGGTTTGAGTGGGACACCCCAGGAAGGGAGCCAGCTTTAGGCCTGCCAGGAGGGCCAATGTTGGGGGACCCTGCTCAGGGAGCAGGGAGAGAGGCAGGGCTCTGCCAGTGCCTAGCTCTGTGACCTCAGGCAGCTTTCTGCCTTTTCTGGACCTCAGTGTCTCCACTGCAAAATGAATACAGCGCTGAGCCTTAAAGTGTTAGGAGGGTAGGAGGCTTGGAGGCTTTGACCAGCTAGACCCAGGGAAGAGCACCCAGGCCATAACCCTTTCTCCGGCTTGCAGGTGTGACCCCACATCCCTGCCCCCTGGGCCACCTACAGGACGCTGGCCCCTGCCCCTCAGCAGATGCCGGAGAGAGATGAGTAGCAACAAAGTAAGTTCCCCTCCATTTCTTGTCCCCATCTCAGCCTCTTACTTCCCTCTGTGAAATGGGTTCCTCTGGAGCTGCCTCAGACCCAGCCACCCCAAGGCTCTCCTCCCCAGTGGCCGATGCCTGGGAGGCCCTGGGTGGAGCTGTGGCCACTGTCTGCGTGGCTTTGGGCAAACTCGGGCCTGTCTCTTGGCCTGGCCCATCGCTGGCCCCCAGACTTGCCTGGTCCATCTGTGGTAAAAGGATTTCCCGGGAAGATGACTGGCGTGCACGCGTGGGGTGGAATGTGGAAATGAGTGGGGGTCTCGGAGGGGGAAAGGCTAGAGTCGAAGATGACAGAATGTTGTGTCGCTTTGAGGGTGACAGGATTTCCCTCCCCATCACCCATCCACCCGGCTCCTGAGCACCTGCTCTGTGCCCGGCCCCGCACACCCCTTTCCCAGGATCTGCCGCGTGCAGCCTTGGCAGAGCCTGAAGGTTGGTCGGCGGGTGCTAGGGATGAATCAGAGTGTAAAGAATCGTCAGCACTGACCAGGCGTGGCAGTGATGAGGGATCGGAACTCTCTCTGAGCGACACAGGGACAGGGGCTGTAAGGAGCAGCCACCCGCCCCCCAGGGCTGAGAGCCCGCTGCACAGGGCACACCTGCGACCCACTGGATGTCAGAGAACACGCTGTGGTGCTGGAGTCGTCATAAATCCACCCTCCGGGCTGCAGGGGAGGCTGTTTATGGGCAATATCTCCCAGAAGACACTCCAAAGTACTGCCAAACAGCCCCAGGGGAGGGGAAGGTTATGGTCTCTGGGTGTCACAGGTGGTTGAGTGTGCTGGGAGCTGAACGCTGGAGAAGCTGTGACCAGATCTGAGGTTAGAGGCACTCTGTTCTAACTACCTGGGGTGGGTGCCGGAGGAAGCTGCAGTCAGTGACGGTGCCGGGAGCAAACTTGTGCCTTGCTGGAGCAAGCGCCTTCCCTCCCGCAGTGTCTGTCCAGTGCCCTCTACCTGCAAGACTTCATATGCACTTAGAGGAAACGAGGAAAAGGGCTCAGATGGAGTTTCACAAAGCAGGCAGAAAGGGTGAGCGCGCAACTGAGCAGCGTGCACCTGAGCAGCGTGCACCTGTGCCGCACAGGGGGCTCATCACAAGGAGCCAGGACTTCCAGGCCTCACCTGGCCATGCAGACCATGGGCAGATAAATCCCAGTGGACACTTGGAATATCACTTCCCTGTCCTGTCAGTCACATGTTGGTGTACCCACTGTGCACCCCGATTCTTGACCAGACCCCTACCTTCCAGGTTTAGGTGAATGATGAGCATCTATGGAGATTTACTCATTGGGGAAGTTGTGGATCCGCTTGGTCTGACTGGCCATCTGTCTCCAGGCATCCTTGCAGCGGCAGCTGGAGCAGTTCCTGGTTCCCGCAGTCAGGCCCCTCCCGCTCACCCTCCTCCCTGAGAACCTTCCCTGCTGCAGCCCCGCCCCGGAGCTGGGAGACCGGGTGGGGAGAGAAGCGCACAGTCTTTTTTAAGAATAGGTACAGAGAGGAATGAGTTGAGCAGTGGCAGCAGGCAGGAAAAGAGAGAAGGAACAAACACTTTATTTCTTATAGTTGTCACCTTGCTGGAAGTGACTGGTTGTCCTTGGTTGTCCGTCCGTCCTCCCCCCTCCCCCTGCCCTAGGACAAAAACCTTGGGTCCTTGAGATGCGCTTGAACTGTGCGCAACTTCCACCCACCAGGGTGCATTGCCTGTTTTTTGTTTTTAAGAGACGAAGGTTGAGGAGGAAGAAGCTTTTGTTTATTTATTTTTAATAGTTCTTCACACCCCCAACCCAGCCCCAGGTCACATACCCCAGCCACCGGCTTAGTGCCTGAGCCACCAGGGCTTGCAGAGGCTCATGTTCTGACTGCTTTCACCTTTGAGTGCAGGGCGATCGCTGTTATGAGAAGGGCTGCTGGAGCTGCAGGAGGCCTTCCTGGAGGAGGCAGCACCTGAACTGGTGTGGAATGAAGAGCGGGAGTTACCCGGGCATGACAGGCTACGTGGAGGGGTCACTGAGCCCACTTGGTGGCTGCGTCCTCACCGGCCTCTCCCCTCTGCAGGAGCAGCGTTCAGCAGTGTTTGTGATCCTCTTCGCCCTCATCACCATCCTCATCCT
This sequence comes from Solenodon paradoxus, assembly GCA_004363575.1. NCBI lineage: Eukaryota > Metazoa > Chordata > Mammalia > Eulipotyphla > Solenodontidae > Solenodon > Solenodon paradoxus. The sequence continues at coordinate 101,697 of RJWH01004042.1, read as the reverse complement.
CTACAGCTCCAACAGTGCCAATGAGGTCTTCCATTATGGCCCCCTTCGAGGCCGCACTCGCCGGCCCGTCAACCTCAAGAAGTGGCGCATTGCCGATGGCTACGTCCCCATTCTCGGGAACAAGGTAGGGTGGCCAATGTGGGGAGTTTTCTGGGCCCTGCCCTGGTGGCTGATCCTCCCCATTGTCCACCATCCCTGCTCCTTCTGACTCCTTCTCCTCGTCTCTCCACTACCCCCATCCTTTCTAAAAGCAAGGGTAGGCCCCAGGGGTCCAGACCTTGGCTTCCAGTGCCTTTAGCCTCTTGCTTGCTGTGTGATCTTGGACAAATGTCCTGTCCCTCTCTGGGCCTCAGTTCTTTCCAAGGTCCCACCCCCATTGCTAATATCCTGCCATCCCCTGGGTCGGAACCTCTTCAGAACGTGCCTCTGGTATTTCACTCACCTCTGTCTCTGCTGGGTTTGGGGTCAGGATACAGGGGTACTTGGTAACACAAACAGTCATAATAACGGTCGCTCTTTGTCACATGCCTGCTGCGTGCCTGGGACTGTGATCATAATCCTCATACCAACTGCATGAGGCTGGCTCTGTTATCACCCTTGAAGAGTTGAGGAACCCAGGACTCAGAGAGGTGAAGGCCTCAGAGCTTCAACCAAGGCCACACAGTGAGGAAGGGGACAGGTCAGGGCATTGTCCCAACAGCCCCTGCGGAGTTACAGCCTGGCCCACAGTCATTCCTGGAGCTTCTTTTTGCCTCGGGTAGACAAGAAGCCTAAGTTGTGCTTCTGTGTTCATTCTCTAGTCCTCCAACCCCTCATTGTTTTCCCTGGGGTCAGGGAGAAATGATGAACTTTGAGGATGAATCTTCTTCCCAGGAAGAGGAGGGCTTCTCAAATCCCTGCCTGCTCTCTCTCCTCAGACCCTCCTGCGTTTTCTCAGGATGTCTGCATACACGGTGGTAGGGCCAAGGGCTCATACTCTCACCAGGAAATAGGTTGTTAGCACGTATTTAGAGAGCAACACTTAATTGAAACTTTCTTTATCTGAAGAGCCTTTGAAAGATAAACAAAAAGGTGGGACCTGGGAGAAAGTGGAGCAGCTTGTGATGGGGTGACTCAGAAGGAAACGAGGCAGAGGTGGAGGCATGTAGCTGTCTCCAGTCTGTCTCAGGAGGCCAGAAAACTAGCACTTAGGAAAACTGGGAAAAGCATTTGGGGAACATGTTGCTGAATCTTGGAGTAAGGAATCAGGGAAGGCTGCCTGGAGGGGGTGGCAGCTTAGCCTCAAAGGTGAATGAGAATTCCATGGCAGAAAACAGGCGCCAGAGAACATGTGGTTCCAACTGGTTTATTTTTCCAATGGGGAAACCGAGGCCCAGAGCGATTTTCACACCTTTCCCTTATGAACAAGGTGGTATCTTACTAGTGGGTGATGTGGGAATGTTCTGGGTCCGTATCTTCTTTGGGAAGTTGAACTGATACTGAGGCTGGGTTCATATCCTGTCCCTGTACCCCTCTGCTGTGTGACCTGGGGACATGCCAGCCTGACTGTCCTGTGCTGCTTATTAACTCCGCCCCAACCAAGTGGCCGTCTTTTGCTTTTCAACACACCACGGTCATTCCCACTTCAGAGTCTCTGATTTTGCTATTCTCCCAAGAGGATTCCCTAGTGGCTCTTTCTCATCTTCAGGTCTCTGCTGAGGCCTCCCCGGGGACCAGTCTAGAGCAGCTCCATCCTGACCCGCTGCCCTTTCCTGTTTTCTTCCAGGCACACTTACCTACCACCTGACATAATTTATCTTGCTCACTGTCCGTCTTCCCAGCCAGGAACTGCGTCTCCTTTGCTTCTTGGTCTGTCCCCAGAGCAGGCCAGTAGCCAGTTTGCTGTAAATGTTAAATGTTGATTGAATGGGCTTCAGTTGCCTTGTCTTTCAAATGGACATAATCCCCGCCTCTCGGAGGCCTCGAGCACAGAGCACAGGGCCTGGCTCTGGGTGACAGTGACTATTGATTTTCCTTGTTCTCAGACGCTGCCCTCCCGATGCCACCAGTGTGTGATTGTCACCAGCTCCAGCCACCTACTGGGCACCAAGCTGGGCCCCGAGATCGAGCAGGCGGAGTGCACAATCCGAATGAACGACGCTCCCACCACGGGCTACTCGGCGGATGTGGGCAACAAGACCACCTTCCGTGTGGTGGCCCACTCCAGCCTATTCCGTGTGCTGCGGAGACCCCAGGAGTTCGTCAACCGGACCCCCGAAACCGTGTTCATCTTCTGGGGCCCCCCGAACAAGATGCAGAAGCCCCAGGGCAGCCTCTTGCGTGTCATCCAGCGGGCAGGCCTGGTGTTCCCCAACCTGGAGGCCTATGCCGTCTCTCCCGGCCGCATGCGCCAGTTTGACGACCTCTTCCGGGGTGAGACGGGCAAGGACAGGTACCGGCCTCCTGCCTGACCCTCCGCCCGCCCCGTGCCCCTCAGCGCCCTGTGCATGCTGCACCCAGAAGTTCCGGTGCTCCCGGCATGCACTGCTAAGGACGTGGTCGCCGCGATCCACCGGCTGGTCAGGTTTTCTGTGGGTGACCTCGTCACATCCATCTCAGCACGAGCCAGTCCCAGTGTGCCTGCGTGGCCTCCTTGTCCCAGGAGGGCCTTCTCCCAGCATGCGTTGCTCCGGGGAGCCCAGCTTTCTCTGCTCTCAACGGGCAGGCAGCCTAGATTCTTGCTAGGAGAGCTTTCCCTGCGCGCCTCCCAGAAATGCTGGCTCTTCCCAGCAGGCCTAGCACACGGTGCGCCCAGCATGCTCCATTCTAAGGGTGCATCATTCCCGGCATCCCCTGCTCCCCCTGAGGAAGCTCGTGGGAGCTGTCCAATAGAAACTCAATGAAAGACATAATTTATAGCAACTACATTAGAAAAGTAAAGAAATAGATTAAATTAATTTTTCTGCACTTCATTTAATTTGGTATATTCAACATAGATGCACACATTAGATTTATATCAGTATTTAGACATTTTTGAAACATAGTATCAAAACATATTTTTTTTTATTCCCAGTTATTCATTGCTAGTATTATTTCTTCCTTTTTGATCTATATGCCTCTTCTTTCTTCTTCTTGCCTTATTGCACTGGCGAGGATTTTTAGTGCAAGGTTGAATTGCACTGGAAGTGGGAAGAGTAGACGTCCTTTCCTTGGTCCTAGGAGGGAAGCATTCAGCCCTTTATCACTGAATATAAGGTTTACTATAGGTTTTTGTAGCTGCTCTTTTATCAGGTTGAGGAAATTTTCTTCTCTTACTGGTTTGATCAGAGTTTTTGTTTGTTTGTTTTTCAAGGAAAGGTGCAGTCAGTAATGAAGTTAAGTAGGTAGGAAGGCAGGAAGAGAAAGGAGGGAAAAGTACTTTACTTTATTTTTCATTTAATTGTTCTCACTGGTTGATTCCCCCCAGACCCAGGACTCGAACCCACAGGTATATGACTTGGGTTCCTTTGGAGGCAACTGACCTAACCCCTGTTCCACCAGGGCGCACCCTTTTTTTTTGAGAGGAGGAAAAACACATTTTTTTCAAAGAAGCGGGCAGTCAGGAATGAAGATGAATAGGCAGGCAGGAAGAAAGAGGCAGATGAAGCACTTTATTCATTTTTGTTTAGTTGTTCACAGTAATTGTTCCCTCAGCCTTGGGTTTTGAACCCAGGACCCTGGGATGTATGTGGGACTGCTCCCAGAATGTACTAGACCGCTAGGCCACCAGGAGGCGCTGTATATTAATTTTCAATAAGTCTGTCTTGCATTTTTGGAATAAACTCCACTTGGTTATATCCTTTTTATATATAGGCTGGATTTAGTTTGCTAATATTTTGTTGAGATTTCGATGTCTGCAGTCATGAGAGATACTGGTCTGTAGTTTTTGTGTTTATTGTTTTGGGGTCCTTTCTGTGACTGGTTTTGGCCTCAGGGTAATGCTGGTCTCAGAAAATGAATCAGGAAATGTTTTTTTCTTCTATTTTTTTTTACCGGAGAATGTGTAGAATTGGTGTTATTTCTTCTTTAAATGTTTAGTAGAATTTGCCAGTAAAACTATCTGGGCCTATAGAATTATTTTTCACAAGATTTTAACTATGAATTCAACTTTTAAGTTAGGGGATATTCAGATTATATGTTTCACCTTGGGTGAGTTTTGATAATGTGCTTTTCAAAGAATTGACCCATTTCATGTAAATTGTCAAATTTATTAGGGTCTATGATGGCATATTTTTTTATTTTTTAAAGGAAAGGTGCAGGCAGGAATAAAGAAGATGAGTAGGCAGGAAAGGAGAGAGGAGGAAGTATTTAATTTAATTTTTTATTTAGTTGCTCACATTGGTTGTTCCCCATGGAACTGGGACAGGGACCCAGGTCCTTGGGATGTGTATGGCTGAGCTCCTTCAGAGACAGCGGACCTAACTGGTACGCCACCAGGGTGCGCCCCGCTCTTTCATTCTTGATATTGGTAAGTTGTGTCTTTTCTCTCTTCATCAGTCTTGCAAAGGGTTTATTTTATTTTAAATTTTTCAAAGAAACACCTTTCAAATATATCTAAAATTCAGTTCACAATGTAATCAGTATCAGCGATCAGTGACCTAGTCTACACCCCTTTTTCACACTACAAAATCTAGGATCTTCTGTACTGACAACACAACTCAGCTGCAGGTCAGGGCTCTCATGTGGCCACTAGTGGTCAGTGGCGGAAGTCGTGGGTGGCACAGATCTTGGCTCTTGGCTGCTTCTTCCATGCCTTGCTCTGAACCGCTGGTCGCTACCAGCATGACCTTCTCTCATTAGTTTCCCCTCAGGAGTTTGCTGTGAGCATGGGCACAGCCACTTCCAGCATGCTCTATAGTCACGGTCATTCCCAGCATGTCCCGTTCCACTCTTACCCTCAAAGGCACTCCTCATCCCTGCCCAGACCAGCCCTGGTCCCCAGCCTTGCTGCACCGAACTGGGTAGAGGGCTCTGCTGGGTGGGTGGGAGGTGTTCTGGGAGCCTCCCTTCCTCCCTGCCTTCATGCTCCTCACCATGACCCCTCTCTGCCCCCAGGGAAAAGTCCCATTCGTGGTTGAGCACAGGCTGGTTCACCATGGTGATTGCGGTGGAGTTGTGTGACCGCGTGCACGTCTATGGCATGGTCCCCCCCGATTACTGCAGGTGAGCCCCCCGCAATGCCGCCACTGGTCTCGGGACAGCGGTGGGCCTGGAAACTTTGGCTGGGATGCCTTCGACGGCCTCTGTTTCATGGTGTCCAAGCTGCTCCCCAGAGTCGAATTTGTATGTTAATAACTATTAGTAGTATTGTATGAAAAAACCCCTAAGTGACAGCTGATCCTGACTGTCCAGGACTGAGTGCTGACCAGGTGCCAAGCATGGTTACATGTGTCATTCAGTGACTGTTCACAGTGACTCTAAGGAACATTTGGATTATTCTCCCCATTTCGCAGATGAGGAAACCTGAGGAGGATGTGATATAAGTGACCTGGGGTCCCACAAACGATAAGGGGTGGGGCCAGGCCCCAGAGCCTTACCCAAAGCTGCTGCCTCTCAGGGAAAGGAGAAGGTTCCACTGCACTTAAAAAAGAAAGAAAAAGGTACAATCATAGCCTAGTGCACGCTATACCCATTTTACAGATGGGGAAACTGAGGTCCAGGAAGGGGCAGGAATTTCCTTGGCTGAGGTCCTTGCCGCAGGTCGGGGCTGGCAAGGGCGAGGTCCTCCGCCGCACTTACAGCCCTCTGCTCTGCCCCAGCCAGCAGCCCCGCCTGCACCGCCTGCCCTATCACTACTACGAGCCCAAGGGGCCCGACGAGTGCGTCACCTACATCCAGAACGAGCACAGCCGCAAGGGTAACCACCACCGCTTCATCACCGAGAAGAGGGTCTTCTCGGCCTGGGCCCAGCTCTACGGCATCACCTTCTCCCACCCGTCCTGGACCTAGGCCGCCAGCGGGTCCTTGCCAGGGACTCCGGAGAAGGGGCGCTCTGCCCAGCCACTCATCCCAGGTCACTTTCTGGCCAATCGGGGCCTTGAGGAGGGCGTATCTCTTGGCCAGTCAGGGATTTGGTCTTCTCGGGTTAATCAAGGGTGTCGGGGTATTTCTTGTCCAGTCAGGGTCTAAGCATAGTCAATCAGGGTATTTGTGAATAAGCGGAGGCAAAGGACACATCCTTTCCCATGAGGCCTTGGGTTCAGAGCCCCAAGATGGACCCCCAAATCACCCACCCCCTGTTGGCTGGGACAGTGGGGTCTTATCGCAAGGAGCTGGGAACTTAGAGTTACCCCTTACTTCCCAGAGCCAGAAAAAGAGGTTGTGTGGGCTGGAGGCCCGGCTGGTCATTTGTGGGGTTGGAGGATGGGGTCCCAGGTGGAGTCACGGGGTGGGTGTCCAGGTCTTGGTTCTGCCTCGACTGACTCTGGACAACCCCCTACCCTGTCTCTGAGCCTGTGTCAGGTTCTGAGGTGAAGCTCCAGGACCCCCCTGCCCCACGGCTGCCTTGGGTCTGACCTCCCTAAGACTAGACCCCTCCAGCCACCACCGTTGCTGGGGGCTCAGCTCCTGGGGGCCTGGGGTTCCCTCCCCACCTTCTAGAAACTCGAGGGTGTTTTTGCGCAAACTGCCCCAGGATCTGTGCACTCTGATGGGAACCGGAGACCCTGCAGCTGTTCTTAGCTCCTCAGCCAGGTCCCTCCTCTCCACATGCCAGAGGAGGAGCCTTTGGGACTGGGAAACGGGGGACCCCAGCCAGTCTGGGTTTTCATGCAGCCCCCTGTCTGCAGTTGCTGGAGGCATCCGTGGGTCTCCTCTAGCTGGGTCAGGGAAGGCTCTTGGGAGCCAGGAGCTGTGTTGCCCACTTCTGTCCTCCTCACTCTACATCAGGCACTTTGTTGCTGGGCCTCAGGGGGGTGGTTTGCCCCCTGCTCTTCCGGAGCCTGGAAGGGAAGGCTGGAGGGCTTCCTGGAGGAGGCTGTGGCACGAGAAGGATCCAGGGGAAGGGGAGGAGGCCAGCTGCGAGCCATTGCACATTGGGGTGGGAGGTAGGGGCCGGTGACTACCCAAGACTTGATTTTGTAATGATTTGTACAGGAATAAATGCACCTGCGCTCTGGCTCTGTTTCCTTCGTCTCCCAGATGCACCTCTGCTCTCTGGCCCAGTGCTGTGGACACCCAGGGACAGTGCCCACACCTCCAGGCTGGGTGCTCCCAGATAAACCGAATGCCAGCTTTTTCAGCCGGCCACTGAGGCAAGCGTTTCGCAGCTCAGGGGGACACCCAGCAGCTTGGGAAGTGGGGTGGGGCTGGGGGCCTGTGGGGATCTGGAGGCTTCCCTGCTGCTTCCCTTGCCTGTGTGACCTGCACCACTGCACCGCGGAGTCCCACCCGAGCAGACCGCCTACCTCTCAGAGCTCAGGTTCTAGGGACCCCGCATCTGTCCCAGCCAAGCCTTCCAGATTCGAGGGCAGTGAGAATGACGTAGCTGGGGGAGGGAGCTGTAGGGAACTTAGTTCTCAAAGCCCCAAGGACAGGCACAGTCCAGCCAAGGTTTGAGGGGAGAGCTTCCAGACGGAGGACAGTGGATGGACCCCCTGGCACAAAAGGCAGCTGGGGACAGGTGGCCAGAGCCCACTGGTGGGGAGAGGCCTGAAGATGGAGGGCCCCCGAGGCTAGTGCTGAAATCTGGGGGTGCTGGGGGCCGGCCGTTGAGGAGTCACACTGCTGCCCCGGCCCAGCAGGAGGGAGCCACCAGCCTCTCCACCAAAGGGCTTGTTTACTCAGATTGGCACAAGGAAGGGATCATGACCCTGGGAGATTACAACCTGTCGAGGCAGATAAGATGCCCTTGGGAGCAGAAGCCTGACAAAGAGTGACTGTGAGACAAGAGCGGGCAGGCAGGCAGCCAGCCAGGGCGGGAGGGCCGCTCTCCCGGCACCAGGCCAGTGGGACGGGGCCAGTGGGATGGTGGCTGGAGCTGGAGGCGGGAATGCCTTTGCTGGCCTCATCTGTTCACTCGCTCCCTGGAGCTAGTCGCCTGCTGTGGGCTGTTACGTGACAAGGAGGGGCTCAGAGGAGCTCCTCCCTGCGGGACCGCAGCCTGGCTCAGCAGACAGCAGACAGCCAGGGTGTAGATGGCCGGAACCTGGGGCATGAGACCACTTGGGGCCAGAAAGCAAAAAGCCCTGACTGCCAGACCAAGGGTGGCTGCTCGGCCCAGCCCTGGGGTCTTGAACTTGGGACTTTGGGATGCACATGGGACTGCTCCCAGGATGTGCTAAATCGCTAGGCCACCAGGGAGCTTTTAGGAAGTGAGAAGTCCCAGCTTTTCCTACTGGAGTAGCTGTTTGGTCAGTGCCTTCCACCTGCATGGTCCACACATGTCCCAAGGATCCTGGTTCGAGTCCTGGGGCCACAAGGAACAACCAAGATGAGCAACTAAGTTAAATAAAGTGCTTCTTCCTCCTCGCTCTTCCTGCCTGCCTGCTCGCCTTCATTCCTGCCTGCACCTCTCCTTTCAAAAAAAGTCCCACTGCCACTTGGGGATCATGTCACTCATCTGTCCTCTCAGTTCTGCTTTATTTCAACTTCATTTCAAGATGCCATCGATTTGATTACAGAGAGCAACACGACAGGGAACGGATTTTGCACGCGCACGAGGCAGAAAGAGGCAGAAAGTCCAAATGTGCTGCCTGCTCCGCCTGGGTGGAAATAATTCTAAACATGCAGGAGAAGCCTTTGGGGCTGGGAAACGGGGGACCCCAGCCAGTTCCTAAAAGTCGAAGGGCTCACTTGAAACACGTGCGTCGTTGATTTGCTGTCCCCAAAGCTTGCGCCAGCACACATACCCTTCTGAAAGGTCTTTCACGCAGCTCTTAATGTGGAACCTCTGACCCAGCACCCACCCCTCCCGCAGATGGGGAAACTAAGGTTCAAGAAATAAGGACCTTGGCATGCCCTCGTGGCTCCAGTGGTTAAGTTCATGGCCTCTGGCAGGCACATCCTCATACATCCCAAGGACCCAGGTTCGAGACCGGGACCTGGCAGGAGCAACTAAGATGAACAACTAAATAAAAGCTTTTCCTCCTCTCTCTCCTTTCCTGCCCGTTACCAGCTGCCCTCTTGCCACCGCCTCCATTCTTGCTTGCCTGCCTTCCTCTTAAAAAAAAAAAAAAAATCAGATTGTCAGTCCCTCATCTGGGTACCCATAGCATTCTGAGTGTCCCACAGTTCCCTGGGGTTAGGGCTAGTTTTTATAATCTACACAACCACCAGCTGAGAGATGGACTTTAAGGTTTGGGGGACTTTCTGTCCCCAGGAGCTTTCAGTTCCCTTGTAACGGGAGGAGCTGCCTAGCGAATCTTCGCCCCTTGGCCCGGGGTCCTCTGATTAGGATTTGAGGTGGGGCAGCGAGGACTGGTCTGGCTGCAGACTCAGGAATCCCTGCCTCCATCCTTCCCTAGTTGCGGCGCCTCTCTGAAAACAAATCTTGTGCAAAGAGCCTCTCTGGGCCTCAGTTTCCCTAGCTGTCATGGGAAGCCTGGTCCCGTCCCCCTGGAGTGATGAGAGCACAGTGGAGGTAGCGCAGGAAAGGAAACCTTTGGCAAGCTGTGACATGCATGCCAACCTGCAGGCACCGCCAAGGGGTGCAGGGTGGGGAGCCAGCCTTCCTCTGGCTTGCCTTCAGGGCTCTGCTGTGGTCCGGTCCCCCTCCCTCCCCGGCTCTCTCCTCTCTCCTTCCCTCCCTCCCTGCCATCACCGAGTGCTGGTTCCCAGCATGCCACGCGCTGCTGACAGCCTTATAAATAGTCGCCTTTGCAGGCAGCCTGGGAAGACAGGCAGGGCAAGCACTGGCCCCGTCCGCACCTACGCTCCTGCCTCCCTGCGCTCCTGTCCCGCCTCCCACCTCCCGCAGGTCAGTGTGTGCAGGCGCACGTCCCTGCGTGGGGGGGAGGGGCGCCCTGCAGTGAGAGGGGGAGCCGCGCCACCAGGGGTGGCAGGGCACCCTTGTGTGTGTGGGGCTGCTTGTCTCCATGGTCGTGATGTGTATTTTATGCTTTATTCCCCAGACTCTGGGTGTGACACACTGTGTGTGCCTTTGTGAATGTATGTGTGTGTTTCGGTCTCTCCTACCTCCTACACAGTCACCTCTTTGTCCCGGCTGGCACTCCTGGAGCTCCAGGTCCCTGCCCTTGGCATGTCCCAGCTGAGGCCCAGGGAGGGGGCACAGAGGCCTGATTCCCTGTCCCGGAGGACCTGGGCCGGGGCAGCCTGTTGACTGGAGAGCTAGCCGGTCATGTCATTTTGACGGCTGGAAGGATGGGAAGCCCCCTGTTCGGCCTCTGCCCCAACGTCCTGATAGGACGGGGCCTCCAAGGGTGTCCTGCGTACAGCACGTGGGCCCTGCCCTGAGTCCTGCCCAGCTACCCCCCAGAACTCTTCAGCAGCAGCAGAATGGGGCCTGGGAATACAGGCCCAGAGAGGGCACTCCACCTGCCCAAGGTCACACAGCTGAGTGATGGAGTTGGGATTCAAACCCATACCCTGGGAAGGCTGTTCTTGGTCTGGAGCTGGGACAGCAAGGTCCTGCCCTGGGTCTGCCTTGTGATTGTGGATAAGTCACTGTCCTCTCAGCAGACTACCCAGTCACCCTGGGGCCCCAATTTGGGGACCTTATAAGGCCTGGGTGCTGAGCCCGTAACCCAACTCTGGTCCCCAGGCGTCTGTGAGGCCTCCTCAAGACCCAAGTTATTTTGGACCCAAGAAGTGGCAGGTGCCAGCAGGACAGGGGGCTTATATTACCAGGAGGGGTGGGGCAGAGCGGGGTCCAGGCCACTCCTCCGGGTGTCCCCTTAGGCTGTCCCTGGCCTGGGGACCCTCCCCCTGCTCTGGCCAACTGCTGAGGGATATTGGCAGCGCCTCCCCTTCTGGTGAAGCACATTCACCAGAAAGAGGCTGTAACTCAGGCCTCAGTCACAATCAGCAAAGGTGCTGAAGGGCCTCCTCGGTGCCAGGCCCCAGAGCAGCGGAAAATACAGACCAGAGTTCTACCCCAGCCAGGTCCTGGAACAAATCTCTCCAACTCTCCAAGCCTCAGTTCCCTCCCAAGACAGACAGGAGAATGGAGAGAGGCCTCCACCAGCCCTGTGCTTAGCCTGGATCAGGTCCACCCAATCTGATGGGGACACAGACCTATAGTATAAGCGGTATGTGGGTTGCTAGAGTGGAGGGCCGTCTAGGAGGGCTTCCTAAAGGAGGCGGCAGCTGAACTGAGTCCTCAACAATAGCATCTTGGAGAAAAGCATTCCTCTATTGACTATACCACCAGCAGGGCCTGAAGGCGGGGCGCCCTTGTGGTGGGTAAGGGTGCTCCAAGCAGTTCAAGCAGCAGCAGCGGGAAGCAGGGGCTAGCTCGCCAGGTCCCTGACAGCTTTCTTAGGGACCCAGGAGCCAAAGAGGCCACATGTGGAAGGGTTTTAAGCGGAGGAGTGACATGGTTTGACACTTGTCCCGGAAGACTCTGCAGATTACCTGCTGGGTTATGGAGGAAGGGAGGCCTATGGGAGGCTGGAGAAGTGTCCAGGCCCCTGCTTGGAACAAGACTGTGACTGGGAGGAAACCAACAGTAGCAAGAGTTGGGACCTCGGTGAGCAGGGCGGATGAGATGTGGGAGAAGGGTGTCCACGCTGACTAGGGCCTCTGCATGGAGCAGGGCATGTCGGAAAGGTGTTTCAAAGTGTGTGGGATCTGTGGGGCCTGTCCAGGCTGGCACTAGAAACTGGGCTGGCTGGGCAGGACTGGGGGTCCCAGGAAGGAGGAATGCTGGCTCAGGGTCAAGGGTCAATGCAAGAATGGCTGTGGTGGTTGCTGGTGGGGGTGCCTGGTGGGCGGGAGCGGGGGCTCAACTGTGAGGAGACTGATGAGGAGGGGAGGCGGAGGGAGGCCCCTCAGGGGCTGTGGATGTGCAGGTGGGCTCCCAGGAGGGTGGGGCAGGTGGAAGCTGGGCCTTCACATGAAAACTGCAAAGACTGTATCTACGTAAGAGGCTCCCGCAGCTTCCTCCCCTTGGGCCCCTGTGTCCCTTCAAGCATCCTGTTCAAACCCCAGTCCAGATGACACACACAGCTCCGGGCCAGCCTCCTGCCTCCCAGCAGCTCTCCTTCCGGCCCCGGGGAGCGTTGTCAAGGTGTCAGCAGAGCAGGACACACACCCAGTCTGGAAGCAGCTCAGCAGGTGCCCTCCTGCGCCTCCCACAGGAAGGGGTGGGCGACAGGGGGCTGCTGCCATCCGGTGACAGGTGAGGCAGCAGAAACAGCGAAAGGTGACTTTCCCAAGGTCACCCAGCCTCCTGGGCCTTCCCCGCCCCCAGGGAACCCTCTCTGCCCCCAGATGGCGTGTTGAGGCCTGGCACACACCACGCGGCTTGGCGCGGGAGCCGAGGTAGGGTGGACAGACCCCTCATGCCCCACTGTGCCCTTGTCTTGCAGAGCAGCAGAGCGGTGACTGGGCTCCCTGGATCTTCACAGCATGGAAGGTATGGAAACGCCTGGCCTGGCCTGCCAACCACCTGGGTCTCTGTGTGCCCCTCTGAGCAGGGCGGAGCTCTGCAGGAACATTCTGGGAGGGCTGGGGAGGCCCTGGGCTGCCCGAGGGGCCCTCTCCAGGATGTGCCAGCTCCAAGTTTAAATTTAGAAGCGACCAGGACTCTTTGAGGCTCCTGAGGGCCTGCAACTCACCTGCTGTGCTGGTATTTATAGAGCGGAGTCCCTGCCTCTTTCTGAGGGGGTGGCTGGGTCGGGGAGGAGCAGGGGAACCTGCCCTGTGGGGAGGCCCCAAGTGCAAATGCCAAACCTGATGAGGAGGCGGCGAGCTTCTGCCCCTTTCTGGGACTCAGTTTCCCCATCTGGGCCCTCCTGGTTCCCATGGGCTGGGACCTGCAGGGAGACAGAGGCAGGCAGAGAGCTGAGCTGGCTCACCTCCTGGCGGCACCACCATCCTGTCCCTGGTGCTGTGCCCGGCCTGGGAGGCTCTTAAAGGGACCCAGTGAGTCTGGCTGCGGCTGCCACCACCGCCTGAAGCGTGGCCACCCTTCCATCCTCGGGCTCTGATCATCAGCTGCTGCGGGGCTCTGGGCAGCCCAGGCATGTCTGTCACATGGCGCGGACTATGGCCGTCCTGGACGCGCCTCTGGGCCTGCAGCTGCAGGCCGCCTGAGCTGCCTGGGCAGGATCGGGAACCAGAGAGGGCGGGTCTTCTTTCCTAAGTTGCATGCAAGGTCCTAGTTCCCGAGAAGAGGAGAAGGCCCGGCAGCCAGGAGAGGGCTGCCTTCCACTTCCCCGGCCCCCTAGACCCGTTTCCCACTGTCCGGGCCTCGGGCCTCGGACTTGCTGAGTGCTGTGGCCGGCAAGGCAGAGGTTGGCTCCTCAGCCTGTCCGGGCAAGGGTTCCCTGCGCCCACCAAGCCCTCTCTCCCCGGCAACCGTCTCCAAGGCAACACACGCTGTGGTTGCCAGCTCCACGTTTGTACAGCACCGCCCAGGAAGGCGGGCGATGGGCAGGGCCCGGGCCCCGGCCTAGAAGGGAGGGGTCGGGACACAGGAGGACTGGACATGGGGGCTTACTGCTCTTCCGGAATCTCCCAAGCGTCACAAGACAAAGAGGCCAGAGGTGACCCTCCGATATGATCCACCGCCCACTGGGAGGGCTGGGAGGGCTGGCGGCCGAGTCCCCCAGAGTCAGCCCCGTGGTCTCCAGGCCTGGGCAGCCTGTGCCCCTTCCTCCCTGGTCTCTGAGCTTCCCTCACCCCATCACCGCTCCCTCTGGGCTCTGATGTTTCTGTCATGAGGGGGCATGAGCTGTGTCCAGCCCTCTGTCCAGCTCTGGGCCTCTAGAGGTGCTTCCGGCTGCTTGTCAGGCGAGGGACTGACTCTGCTCCCCTTTTCTCTCCCGCAGAGAAGCTGACGGTCACCAAGATCATCTTTGTGGTGGGTGAGTCCAGGGCCATGGGACCCGGGCCTGCGGGCTGCTGCGCCGGTGTCGGCCCCGGCGGAACCTGGCCCCGCTGGGCCCTGCTTCTCAGGGCTTCTGAATGGTGGGTCCTTGCAGGTGGGCCCGGCTCGGGGAAGGGCACCCAGTGCGAGAAGATCGTCCAGAAGTATGGCTACACCCACCTCTCCACCGGGGACCTCCTGCGGGCTGAGGTCAGCTCGGGCTCAGCCAGAGGCAAGATGCTGTCGGAAATCATGGAGAAGGGGCAGCTGGTGCCACTGGTGAGTGTGCCCCGGTGGGTGCGGGGAGACGGGGCCCAAGTGGACACCAGTCAGGAAAGCCCACCACACTGGCGAGACTGACCTTGACCTTCCGGGCACTGAAGCCTCCTGTGGGCCCGCATATCCCTTGACAGAAAGTTCCTTCCAGAAGTTCCTAAGAGCGTCTGGGGTCCTGCCCTGTTGCGCCTTCCAGCTTCACGCCAGTCACAATCCCCTCAGCTCTCCACCTACCAGCACCTTAGCCTTTCTGTTCTTCATACCAGCATATGCTCCTTCCTGCCTGTAATCTCTTTTTTTTTTAACCCTTCCCTGAGCCTGGGGTCTCGAAGCCAAGTCTTTGGGCTTTACAAGGCCTGCACCCGAGCCCGAGTCACAGAGGGGCACCTGAAATGTTCGTTCCTCCTCAGCTTTCAGGCCTTCTTGACACCTCAGATTTGGGCTAAGACCAGAACCCCCGGATTTAGTACCCCACCTTTGCCCATATAACCTTCCTGTCATGCTTAGATCAGCTGTGTCCCCTGACCAGACGGTGAGCTTCCTGCATTGTTCAAAGCTGTGTCCTCAGGGCCCAGAACAGGGAGGAAAGCCTCAGTCAGTGATACTGAATGAATGAGACTGGAATTTATGGCCGGTCACTCAAAGTCTTCAAAGTCTTCACCGTTCGGGGAGACGCCCTAGAGAGCGGAGGCAGTTTCCGGCTGAGGGCCCAGAGGAGGGAGGGGAGAGGGGCTCACGGCCCCTTCTTTTGCCATGTCCCCAGGAGACAGTGCTGGACATGCTCCGAGACGCCATGTTGGCCAAGGTGGATTCTTCCAAGGGCTTCCTGATCGACGGCTATCCTCGGGAGGTGCAGCAGGGGGAAGAGTTTGAGCGGAAGGTAAGACAATCCGCGGCCTTCGGGAGCGGCGATGGGAGGGGTGGCCCGATGGTTTGGGGCAGAGACAGAGCCTGCTTGTGAGGGTGGAGGTGGTCGTGTGGTAAGGAGGGGAGCGTTTTGTGTCTAGCAGAAAAGTCTAGAAGAACCAGGTGAGGAGTTTACAAACCTGGGCTCGGTTTCCACATCA
This sequence comes from Solenodon paradoxus, assembly GCA_004363575.1. Lineage (NCBI taxonomy): Eukaryota > Metazoa > Chordata > Mammalia > Eulipotyphla > Solenodontidae > Solenodon > Solenodon paradoxus. The sequence goes on along the minus strand of RJWH01004042.1, from coordinate 86,346 downwards.
AGCAGTGGAGGCCTTGGGCCAGTCTTTCTGCCTCTCGGAAACTCAGTGTCCACATCTGCCAAATGGGGAGAGAGGGCTTGCAGCTCCCTTGAGGGACAGCGTGGTGACTTAAGAGAACGCATCCTGCCAAACTAAGAATCTGTGCTCTGTGAGCACAGAGCCAGAGGGGCCGGAAAGAGCATGGCTGGTGTGCGGAGAACAGAACTGTGGGGCTGGCAAGCAGGGGTGAGCCGGGAGAGGGCCGGGCAGCCTGGACAGAGGCCCCCAGTGCCAGTGGGGGAGTCCAGGGTCCTCCCGGGGGCCGCCGGGAGTCTGGGAAGAGTGGGCCATGAAGATGATGGCTCTGAGCTTCCGAGAACAGGTGCCCACCGGGAGACCTGTCCCTGGGGCGGAGCACCTGACTCAGGCACAGACAAGCGCACAGGCACATGTTACGCACGCAGACAAGAAGGCACATATGTGCGCGCATATGCCAGAGCACGCACACACGTGTACACATGTGGGGACACTGGCACACACGTAGGCCCACACCTGCGGTGTCACGGGTCATACCGGGAAGTAGATGGGAAGGTCCGTGGTCAGCAGGGTGGGAGGGGCTCAGGGACGCCCGGGCATCCTGGGAGGCTGGGGCAGGACCAGACCCCACCCCCAACCCCCATTCTGTGAGGCTGGGACCGTCTTTGGGCTTCCATCGCTTTGAGCCTCGTTCAGAGGAAGGAGAATGTATTTTTGACCCACGTGTGGCGGCAAGACCTGCAGAAAGTATTAACCCTGCTCTGGGCCTCGGTTTCCCTACTTGTGAAATGAGAGCCGGCTGGTCCCTGTGGTCAGATGCTAGGCAGCCCCAATGTACATCCTGTCCCAGCCCACACCCACCAGCTGTGTGACGGTCACCCACCTCTTACTTTCAGTGCCACATTTAGAAAGCAAGGTTGGAAGTCCCTTCCCTGGTGGGGTCGGGCCGGTGTGAGCGCGACTCTGGGTGGTGGGTTCTGCACTGGACTCAGCCCTGCTCTGGCCTTCAGGGGTCCCGACACCTCATCTTCTTGGCTCTGGACACTAGGGGGTGCCAGGGCCTCACCGAAGCAAGATCAGGGGCCTTAACGCCTCTTAGTCATCTCCTGGGATGGAATCCTTATTCCGTTGACAGTGACAGTTCAGAGCCTCCAAGCACAGCAGCCCATGCCCTCCGCTCAGTCCTGTTCCTCCGTCAAGTCTGTCCAGCCCTTACACCTCACCTGTCCTCAGGGGCTCCTGGCCTGGCTGGGGTGGAGACACAAGGGAAATAGGCCAGAGACCCTCAGGAGATAGGCTGGAGAGCGAAGTAAAGTGTCTGGAAGGGCATGTCCCCCAGGGGCAGGGATGTGGCGAGTGGCATCTGGGAAGACTGCCCTGGAGGAATGAGATTTGAGCTCAAAGCTGAAGGGGAGAACTGGGTGTTGAGGGAGAGGTTCTGAGTGTGGGAAGGAGGGTGATGAGAGCTGAAGCAAGGTGGGCAGAGGGGTGAGAGGCACGAGGTGAGGCTGGCAGGGCCGGCCCAGCCCCGCAGGCGCCCACAGCCAAGGTTGGAGGTTCGGACTCTGAGGGTACAGGGCGCCCAGGGAGGTCTGAGCGGGGAGTGGCGTCGGGATTGGTTTCAGGAAGGTCCTTCGGGCAGCCTGGGGGAAGGTCCGAGCAGGGCTCCAGTGGGACCCGGAAGTGGCCCTGGGTTCGAACGGCGTGACCGAGTGCCCGCCCGCAGATCGGACAGCCCACGCTGCTGCTGTACGTGGACGCAGGCCCCGAGACCATGACCCAGAGGCTCCTGAAGCGCGGAGAGACCAGCGGGCGGGTGGATGACAATGAGGAGACCATCAAGAAGCGGCTGGACACCTACTACAAGGCCACGGAGCCGGTCATTGCCTTCTACGAGAAACGCGGCATCGTTCGCAAGGTGCGCCCCCTGCCGGCCCCAGGGGAGCCCACTGGAGCCTGGGGCTTGGCCCCGGCGGCTGACTTTGGGCCCATCTTCTTCCCTGGGCCTTGGCTTCCCCGCTGGTTTGATGAGGGACTCCTGTCCACTGCAGCCGGACTTGGGGCCAGGACAGGGGACCTCTGCGGGGGTTCAGCCCCCTGCTTCCCAGGCCCGCCCGCCCGACCCTCCCCGGGTCTCGGCCCTCACAGCCCTCTCCCGCAGGTCAATGCCGAGGGCTCCGTGGACAGCGTCTTCTCGCAGGTCTGCACCCACCTGGACGCCCTCAAGTAGTAGCGCCGGGCCCCTGCCCAGCTCGGAGCCCGGCCCACCCTGGTCCTGACTGAGGCGTCCTGTCCTGAGTTCCGCGCCCCCACCCTGCCCGGCTGGAGCGCAGACAGAGGAAGCTACTCTATCCTGTTTTCATGGACGCGGCACACTAAAGGAACTTCCAAGGACGTTCGGTTTTATTCCCTTTTCTTTGCTTCATTGGAGTTGATTCACACGGTGTGGCCATGCCAGCCTCGAGCCCCCAGCCCCTCACCCTCCTGATCCTCCTCGGCCCCTCAGCCTCCTCTGCTCCACCTCCAGAGCAGACCCAGGACCCCTCCTCACATGGGGCATGCTGGGCCCGGGTGGGGGACCCAGGTGCTGTAGGAGGGGCCAAACTCTCAGGGGTCTGTGGTCAGGCAGAGCTGGACCCCAGCCTGGGAGGCCTTGGCCGGGACCCTCATTTTGCGTGTTTTCTGCCTAACCTCACTGGGGCCCGGCCTGTGGGGGCTCCTTGGCTGTGGGGGTGGCACAGATCAGCAGGCTAAGGGTCTGGAAAAAGCCTGGGATTGAATGGGGGCATCAGGGGGCCTGCCTGGGGGTGGGGCCTGAAGGACCTGTGTGGCCGTGGAGAGGGCACGACCTGCCCTCTCGCGGCATTTCCAAATAGGAAGGAGGCCCAGTGCCCCTGCGCCCACCGCCAAGAGTCGGGCAAGAATACAGGGAGCACGGGTGTGGGTGATGGACCACCCTGTGGAACCCGAGGCCTGAGCAGCCTTGCGGGTGCGCAGGGCGTGGTGCTCTGGGGGTGCGCCGGGGCCGGGGAGGCCATCTCCCCTCTTCTGTGCTCTTTCACGCTTTGACATCATCAAGGAGAAGAGCTCCGCTTGGTGCTCCTGGCCCCTGGCGCCTGTCCCTGCGCCGCTCCAGAGAGAACCTCCGGCGGGCCTGCCCCGCTGGAGCGGAGTCCCCTGCGGCCTGATCGTTCCCGTTTTGTGTCCTTTCTGTTTATGGCAAATGTGGCTAGTTTTCCATTTACATGAGTTCTCAAAACGTTCCTTTAAAATAAATGTATTGTAGTCACAGAAGGTGCGTCTTTTGAGAGAAGAACATGGAAGAAACAAACGCCAGTGCAGGGGAGATGGGAAAAGGCAGGCCACTTGTGGGGTCTCATCGCCTGGTGGGGCAGGGTGAGGGCTTCTGCAGCTGGGCCCCGTGGGGTGTGTGGGGAGCCCCAAACCACTCCGTGACCTCCTGCCTTCAGTGCCCACGCCACGGCTGGCAAAGAGGGCACGCACACGCTCACGCCGGCCCACACCTCGCCTCTCTCCGGGGTGTGGCTCAGCATGGGCGAGGCGGAGTGGGGAAAACGCGCCAAGTCATCATTGCCTTCATTTTACCAGCGCTTCATGAATTCGGTGGGTCCCAGCTTGTGGAAACCGAAGTCGACCCACAACCACCACAAAATCTCTGTTCACTCAAACAGCAAAATGCAAAGAAGACCCATCAGCCCCACTCCTTCTTCGCCCCCTTAAACCTGACTTTGAGCACTTTCTTCGTGCACATGTATTCAGCAGATTTTCAGAGCCCCTGCCACACCAGCAGGATGGAGGCCACCATGGTGTGGCTCCCAGCACCAGGAGGGGACGCATGTTCACAAAACTCCACCAAACCCACTCAGCCGAGGCCAGTGCTGGGCGGCTCAGCCCTCAGAGGGGCGCTACAGGCGTCAGGCTTCAGCTGGAGCTGGGCAGTGGGGCCTGGAAGACACTGAGGACCTCTCCATGAGACAGCGTGTGGAAGAGCAGAGGGAACAGCTCCACAGAAGCGCCGAGGAGGGGAGAGGACCAGTGACTGTGGGGAGGGCTGAGGCCTGAGAGGCAGGTAGTGGCTGGAATGCAGCCACAGAGGGGTGCAGTGGCTCAGGACAAGCCTGGAGGGTGGAAGGGGCCAGACCCAATAAGCTTTCCCCTAAAGATAAGGGGAGACTCAGAGTTTGGGCTTTCTGTTTGTTTTACAAACAAATTGAAAGCTGGAGGAAGTCAGGACCTCCACAGGAGCAGGCCTTAGGCCAGGGATCAAAGTTGGACATCAGGGCAGTGAATTGTCCCTGGCTCCACCGGCCAGGCAAAGGAATGCAATCTGGATCAATAAGGAAAGCCCACGGACGAGTCTGCATGCGGCATGTGTCCCACGTGTAGTACATGACCAGGACGGACCCTCTGCACAGACGAACAAAGGAATAGCGACGGATGAAGAAGCCCACCCATAACTTCAAGGGACAATTTCCCCTTGTCCAGTCAGGAACTGAAACCTGGCCTGACGACCCTCTCTCCATGTTCCTTACTCACCCTGTGGCTTTTTCATTAAAACCCAGGCCACCGGCACAGCGGATGGGTCAGGACCTCCCTCGGTCGGCTCCACTCCTTTACCCTCTAATTACGTCTCTGCTTCCTCACTCGCCTGACTCTGTCGTGGGTTCTTTGAGCGACCCGAACCCCACAGAGGAAATGTGATAAACATTCATATACCTACCACCGATATTTTAGTAATTGTTAGTTTTCCTATACTTCATTGTTTTATTTTTGCCAGGGCTTTTTTTTTTTTTTTTTTTTTTTAAGGAAAGGTGCAGGCAGAAATGAAGGCCAATAGACAGGCAGGAAGAGGAAAAAGGAAGAAGTACTTTATTTTATTTTTATTTACTTGTTCACACTGGTTGTTTCCCCCAGACCTGGGCCTTGAACCCAGGAGTATGTGGCCTGTGTTTCTTTGGAGGCGATTGACCTAACTGCTGCTGCACCAGGGCGCGCCTTGCCAGAATATTTTAAAGTAAATTACAATATGAGAAAAACGCATGGTGCGCCCTGGTGGCCTAGCAGTTTAGTCTACCAGGCACAGTCCACATGCACCCCAGGGTCCCTGGTGCAAGACCAGGGACTGAGGAAACAACCAAGATGAAAACTAAATAAAAATATTTCTTCCTCCTCTCTTCCTGCCTGCCTGTCTACTCACCTTCATTCCTGTCTGTATCTTTCCTTTAAAAAGAAAAGCGTGTTCTGGTGGAGGAGCAGTTCGATCAGTCGCCTCTGGAGCAGCACAGTCCGTGCACATTCCAAGGACCCAGTTTCATGCTGGTTCCAGGAGAACTACCAGTGTGGATGACTAAATTAAAATAAAAATGCTTCTTCCTCCTCTCCCCACCTGCCTGCTACCTTCACTCTTGCTGTACCTTTCCTTACAAAATACAAAAACTCACCCTGAAAGCATTACTCCAAAAACAACATTGTGTAACCACGCTCCGCTCTTAAAACACTAAGTCAGTACTAACATGGAATAGACAGTGATCAGTCCCTGCACAATCATCCCCAACAGGTATCTGCTCAAACCAGGATACAGTCAAGACGCTTACTTGTGATGTACACCACACCCTTTGAATGTGCGACGGTTCTTCCCTTCTGCCAATGGCACTGCCTTTGAAGGGACCAGTTGTCCTGCAGAAAATTCCTCCTTCCATATTTGTCTGTAGCTTCCTCCTGGTGTCATTAACTTGCTCCCCCACTTCCCTGAATTTCTTAGAAGCTGGAAGTTAGTCGTAAAGGCTCATAGGTTCAGGTTTTACGCCTTTGGGACAAGAATAACGGAGGCTTGTGAAGGGTTAAAACCAGGCAGGATGCCCCCGTGTTTGCTGCAGCCCTAATCACAACAGCTAAGAACTGCAAACAGCCAACGTCAGATGAATGGATCAAGAGTCAGGGGTCCATACACACAATGGAACACGACACAGCCCTGAGAAGAGAGGAAACCCTGTCACATGTCCACTTGAGTGGAACTGGAGGGGATGATACTAAGTGAAACGAGTCAAAAGAAGAAAGATACCAGATGACCTCACTCAGAGGTGGAATGTGAAGAGACAAAACAAAGAACCAACCCTTGGACACTGCAGCAGAACTGAGGTGACCAGTAGCGAATGGGACTGGGTGGGTGGGGGTAAGTGGTGGCGGAGAAGAGCACTTGGCCATGTCGGGGAGGGCAGGGTATGCTGACATATATTTGAGGAATGGGGAACCTTTGCATGTGAGTTTATTTCAGTAAGTAACAATAAAATAATTAATCAAAAATGTAAAAACGAAAACAGAAAAACCAGGCAGGATGACCAGATACCCAGCTTCCAGCTTTAACTCAGACCTCCCCGTTCTAACTCAGCGGGTCTGGGTTGAGCAGTGAGACTGGTGGCTGGTCCGTGGTCCTTACTTTGAGTAGCTCAAAGAGCCTGCTCTGTGGCAGCAGGAGCCGGGGGCGGGGTGGAAGGAGGGGACACGTCTGGATCAGCCGTGCCCACCCTGCTAGAGGGCTGAGACGTGGGTGTGGCGCTGGAGCGCAGCTGTTATGCTATCTCACTCTCCACATCTCTGTGTACAGCAGCTTCTCCCAGGGTGCTAGAACATTCTATCCAGTCGGAGGACTGAGAGAGCAGCTGTGTGACCAGGGGTTTCAGGGAGTGTACCCGGGTGGGCCTGCTGGGCGGTGGCCTTGGACGCCCGTCCTGCACTGCCTAAGTCTTGGCCTCAGGGGCCCTGAGGGCCTGGCCGGAGGCGCTCAAGTGGGAGAGGAAGGAAGTGGGGAGCAGAGGAGGCCAAGGCTGTCGCCTCCCAGCCTCGAGAGGGGCCTCAAGTAAACAGGAAGGTCTGGTGGCTCCGCCGCGGGGGGACTTTGGAGGGGTGGGGGCCAGAGTCCTACTGGACATGCGCAGCCTGGGCGCACTCGGCTTCTTTGCTGGGGAAGCGGACCCAGAGAGGCCGTGTGGGCCGCCCCAGGTCACACCACGAGGCAGGGGCACGGGGCCAGACGCTTGCCGGCCAACGCTGCTTCTGCCCTCTGCCGGGGTCTGGCACACAGTCTCCTGCCCATGCTGCCCACTGTGGTTCATGGGGTGCTGGGTGAGTTGCCCCTCTCAGACCTCAGTTTCCCTTTCTATGAACTCCTTACAAGCCCGAGGTTCTAGACTCCTGGCCCAGTGGAATCCTGCCTTCTAGGTGGTCCTCCAGGGTTCTGACCTTGGGGGTCAGGTTTCACCTGGAGGTTAACGTGGTGCAGGAGGTAGAATCAAGGACCCTCGAAGGGCTAAGAGATGGAGACTTCTAGAACAGAGTGCTGACCCCTGGGACAACCCTGTGCCCTGGGGGAGTCATTTCCCCTCTCAGAGACCCTGTCCCTGGCACTGAATGCCCTGCGCACCCACACCCCCGAGGCTCAGAATCACAGCGGGGACATCTAGATCTGCCAGCTCAGTGCTGAAGCCCCTCACTTATTCCCTGAGCACCGTTCAGATGCTCCCGCAGGCCTGGACATTGTTCCAAAGATGGGGATTCTGCGGTAAACAAAACAAGATCCTTACCCTCAGAGAACTTCTGTGTTAGAGACGGGGACAGAACAAATAAAGACTATACAGCTGTCACCGATTGCTGGTGCAGGGAGAGGGCTCTTTTCAGTGTGGTGCTCAGGGAAGGCCTCTGTGCTATCTTCTGTGACTTAAAGTGTGAGGAACAAGCCCTGTGGTTAGTTATCAACGGGGAGTGTTTCAGGGAGCAGGAACAGCACGTGCAAAGGTCCTGTGGTGGATATATGCTTAGAACATTCAAGGAGCAGTGAGGGGACCAGGTGGCTGGAATGGAGTGAGCAAGAAGAAGATGAGGTTGAAGAGGGGACGAGGGAGCCTCGCTGGCCATTTAAGGGCCTCTGGCTTTTACTCTGGGTAGGTGTCCACATAGGAGGGTTGGGATTGATTGATTTTTTTTTTTAAGGAAAGGTGCAGGCAGGAATGAAGGCAGTAATAGGCAAGCAAGCAGGAAGAGAGAGGAGGAAGAACCACTTTATTTTTTATTTAGTTGTTAATGCTGGTTGTTTCCCCTTGGGCCTGGGACTCAAACCCTAGGGTATGTGGCATGCATCCTTCAGAGGCGATTGACCCAACCCCTGTTCCACCAGGATGCGCCAGAGTTGACGTCTTAATAGACTTCTTTTGCAATGTGCAGAAGGGGTTGGGGACAAGGGTAGAAATAAGGGATGCTCAGTGTGGCGGTGATGGCAATATCCCTAGAGTGCTGCTGGCTTGGGCCAGGGTGGTAGTTACCAGGTGGTAGGAACCCCAGAAGTAGTGGGAATTTGGAGGAGGAATCAGTAAAATTGCTGTGGATTAGATGAGGGGTGAGCAGCGAGAAGAGGGGAAATGACGAGGAGATGGAGAGATGGAGGCAGTTGCTGTCAGCAAAGGAGCAGCAGAGCCCATGTCGGATGTGTGGAGCCCAAGATGCTGTCAGACGCCCAGGAGTCTGGAGCCTGGGCTCAGCTCTGGCTGCAGGCACACAGCTGGGAGCTGGCAACCCGAGGGCATTTAAAGGCATTGGCCTAGAGGAGGCACTCAAATGGCTCTTCTCAATCTACGAGCGCGCAGGAAAGCCCGGCTCCTGCTGGAATGCAGGGTCTGGCTCTGGACGTCCAGGACGGGGAGTGAGAGGCGCTCTGGGCGATGCTAGGACCACACTGGCAGTGAGGATGGTGGGCATTCTGCTCTGTGGTCCAGACCCGCCGGCGGGCAATGCAATCAGGAGAGTAACTGCCATCAGTATGGAAAGGAAATAGAACAGGATGGATGCCCGTCCTCAGGGTGCAGATCAGCTCACCAAAACATTCATTTGTGAAAACCTGACTTGGGTGTGAGGGGAAACAGAAGGAGAAGATGAGGAGGAAACATGGAGGAGGCAGATAAGGCAACCAGGTAGGTGAGAGGAAAACCAGGATGGAATTTTCTAGAAGCCCAGAGAGGCAAGACAGACCCACTTGAATACCCCTTTGCTTCTTCCCAGCCTGCGGTGGCACCTGCCGGAGCCTCTTCCCTCTGTCGTAAAACAGGACACGACAGTCAACCCATGAGGGGACAATGGACCGGAGCTGGACAAGTGTGTGGATGGTGGAGCGGCTCCCATTCTTGTTCTGGACTTCGAGCCACTCAGGCAGGAGGCTGCCCCCTCACTCCCTTGCGGGATGAAGAAACTGAGACCCAGAAAGGTCTTGCTTAAAGCCTCCCAGTCAGCCAGTGCTAGCCTGGCCTCCCTCCCCGACTCCCAGCCCAGTGCCATCTTTCCTCGGAACCAGCCCTTCTCCCTCACGTGTGGTCTGGCCCTGCTGTTCTCAACAGCCCCTGGCTCCTGGCCGGTGCTGGAGACGGACAGCCGCCCGGGGGGTGTCTCTGGGGGCTGCTGAAAATTCCTGCAGTGGCCGGCAGCCAGGGTAGACGTGCTCGGTCCCTTCCTGCAGCCCCGGCTTCCCCGGCCAGCCAGGAGGGGGGCAGAATGTGTGCACCTGCTCACGGCAGGGTCCAGGAACAGGGGCCTGGCCATCAGCCATGTGTCTCTTTGATGCATGGACAGGAGGCACCTGAAAACATCTGGACCAGACAGCGCCACGGCAGGGAACAGGTGGCAGCACCCGGGATAATGTGAGGGGTTCACCAGGGGCCGGCAGGCTATAGGGAGGCCACAGGCAGCTGAGGGGACTTGACTACTCTTGGTCTGGTGGGCTGTGTGGAGACACCCCCTGGGGACTTCAGTGGAGGGAGGCCACCGATTTGCAGGGGCCCTGCGGGGAAGGAGCCAGGGATTCTCCGCCCCTCTTCCTCCTCCATCCTCTCTGATCTGTGCCGGAGAGATGGGGCAGGAGGGAGCTGTGTCTATAGGATGGAGAATGCATCTAGCGGGCAAACAGAAGACAGCCGACCAAGGTCTGTCCCCGGCTGTGAGACCATAAGACCATTAAGCTTCCCGGGGTCAGGCCTCTTCCACTGGGGAACAAGACGAGCCCGCTCTGTGCCTCAGTTTCCCTATGACTTCATGGTCCCTGTCCCTGTCTTACGTCCAGAGCTCTTTACGCTTTTGATAGATCTATCTCGACGCACGCTGGTGGCCTAACAGATACAGGCACCGGCTATAGTTGACATACATCCCAGGGACTCAGGTTCAAGACCCAGAGCTGGGGGAACAACCAAGATGAACAAAGAAGTAAAATAAATAAAGCACTTCTTCCTCCTCTTGCTTTCTGCCTACCTGCCTACTCGCCTTCATTCCTGCCTGCTCCTTTGCTTAAAAAAAAATAAAATTACTGGATTAAATTACAAATAAATATATCGCACGGGCCCAAGTGCCCTGGTTCTGTCCTGGGAACACAGTGGTGCAGGCACAACAGAGTCCCTGCCCTCGAGTGGCTTCTAGTCCCATGGAAATTCACGCAGCAGGAGCCCACACAGGCTGGGGAGGGCTGGGAGCAGGGGCCAGGCCCAGGGTGCTGTGGGAGCTGCAGTGATCTCCTCTCCACCCCTGAGGGTCCCATCCCTTCCTCCGTGGTCACTGGGGTCAGGACTCCAGGCCCTCGGGTGGCTGCCTGTAGACTTCACTCGTCCTGGGTCTTCCTACAAACTCTTCCCTGTGCCCACCTGCAGCCTCCCCACCTTCTAGAGAATTCAAGGGGGAGGGTATGTAGTGTGGAGGGGAGTGGGGATGAACCTCCTGTGGGGTCCCTGTTATGGTCTGGGATGCCCAGCAAGCCCTCTGGACAACCGCCCCACCCCCCAGCCCCGGATGCCCACAGCTCAGTGACAGCTGTCCTCTCAAGGTGGTGGCAGCAGTAAAGGAACTCAGCTTGGCCTGGGCAGCCCCGTGGTTTTTCTCCATCAGTGGGTCACTTAACTCTCAGGGAGCCTGGGTTCCCTGCTCAGTCCAAGGTTTATTGGTCCTGACGTGACAGTGAGGAGTCAGAGCTGATAAGGCGCACACCTAGGGCGGGGCTAGTACAGGGGAGCTCAGCCCGGGGCTGGACTAACTGTCCCTGGGCCACAGATCCTGGGCTGGGGTCTGGGGAAGCCTTATAACACATCACCCCCCGCTGAAGTCACCCTTTGTCTCTCATGCACCCACCTCCCTGACGTGGAGGCTGTGGGAGAAGCAGAGGACCTGTCTCTTGTTGGTGACCCAACGCTGTTACAGCCTTTCAGCCTGCTGGGCACGGATGGGTCTCCCTGGCCGGGAACTGGCACCCACAGGCCTTCTCCCCAGCCCCATCTGGGGACCACACCCTTCCTCCCCACCGCTGTGTCAGCTTTAGGGACAGACGCACACACTCCCGTCACCCGGGGCCCCAGCCCTCCCTCGACCCAGGACAAGGATAATAAGAAACCCTCCTTGGCTTCGTCGCCCTGTGGGTCCTGTGGGTACCACACAAGATCTGCCTTCCTGAAGCCCAGCTCCGCCTGCTCCCGCTGCTCTAGACCCTCATGGCCCTCAGGACCAAGTCCTGGCACTGAGGGCCCCTGCAGCCTTCCTGTTCCCTCCACACCCTACTTGTCCCCTGGTAGTCCTGCCGCTGTGCCTTCACTTGGCTGATCCCTGTCCAACACGCCCTTCTCACTCTGGTGTCGGTCCTCTCCCCACCGCCACTTGGTCTCTCAACGGCCGGGCCACCTCCTCCGGCTGCTCGTCCTTTTCCTCTGCTTCCTGGGCTGCGTGATAAGCATCGTGGCAACTAGTTGGCACTTACTGGTTGGCACTTGTTTGCAGAATGACTAGGAGCTGTCCTCGGTTGTGCCCAGGCCCGGGGAGTACTCTTGGGGAGCATTTCCTGTGTGCCAGCCCAGCTCCTGGGAATCTCGCAGCAGTGAGGACACGCTGCTGTCCAAAGAGGGTGACTGAGGGTTGAGGGGACTTGAGGTCTCATAGTTTGGTGCAGACAGAGCCCAGGTCACAGACTCCAGAAGTTGCACTAGAGGCGCGCTCTGGTGGCACAGGGGTTAGGTCAATCGCCTCTGAAGGAGCGCAGGCCACATACTCCTGGGTTCGAGTCCAGCCCCGGGGAGGTGAGCCAGGCGGGGGATTGGGGAGGGTGGGAGTGGTGAGAAACAACTAGTGTGAACACTAAATAAAAATAAAATAAAGTGCTTTATCCTCCTCTCTCTTCCTGCCCACTGTCTAATCACTTTCATTCCTGTCTGCACTTTTCCTTTAAAAAATAAAAATAAAGAAAGAAGGAAAGAGTGCCATTAGAGCCTGTTCCCCACACCGCCCCCTTTCATTTAGGGCCATCTTTTGCCCTGAAGGTCCACAGAAGGGGTAGGCACTAAGCGTGTGGCCCTAGGCAGGTCCCCTGTTCTCTGTGCCCTGAGGCCATCACTCAGGCTGCCACCCTGTGCTGATGTGAGGCTGTGCCTTCTCTGTCTTGGGCCTCACTTTCCTGCCTGCACAAGGGGATGGCAGCCCGGAGCTTGCTTGCATAAACCACTTTGGTGCCAGGCCAGACCTGTTGGAATCCCGACTCTGCCACCTTCTTGGGTCAATGACGCCCCCTCATCAAGCCTTTGCTTCCTCATCTGCGAAATGGGAGCACAAAACAGGTCAAGTTCCATGTGACCCACCTGGGCCAGGCTTGGTCCCTGAAAGGGCACTGAGTAAGCCGTTAGGTGATGCCCTCCTGAGGCCGCACCCACCAGCCTGCCAGGGTAGCCGGGATGTGAGGTGGATGTGGGGAGAGAAGTCTGGAACCTGGGCCCTCCCACCCCACGGCCTTCCCCTCCTAGCCCCGGGGCCCCCCACCCAGCGACAAAGCCTGTGGCGCTTCCTCTCCCGGCCTGGCAGGCGGCCTGGTCCGGCCCCTTCTCTAAGGAAGCGCATTTCCTGCCTCCCGGGCGGGCTGGATGAGCCAGGAGCCAGGACGGTCATACCCCAGCCTCCCTCTGCGTGCACAGGCTGGGCTGCAGCTGCTGTCCGGGAGCCCGCACCCCAACGCTCATCCGCAGGCCGGCACCCTCAGGCCTGGCCCTGGGCCCCGGTGCCACTTCTCCTGACCCCTCGGCCGCCACCTCAGAAGGCTGGAGCAGGGACGCTGTTGCTTCCGCCAACTGCTCCCGGGTCCCCACGAGAGACCACGCCGGCCCCCGCGCCCGCCCGCAGCCTTGCCCCTGGACACCGGATAAGGCCCCGCGCACAGACCCCGGGCGGACAGCATGGACCGTGGCACGCTCCCACCGGTCTTGGCCCTGCTGCTCGCCGTCTGCAGCCTCAGTCCCACAAGTAGGTGTCGGGGACGCGGGGTGGGGAGACTCAGCGCCAGGGCACTGACTGGGCCCCCAGGGTTCCTGGGCCCCTCCCCGTGTCCTGAGCTCAGGCTCAGGAGACCTCAGCCAGGGACAGCCTAGGTGGGTGCCAGAAGGATGACGAGAGGGTGGCAAGGCCAAGGCTCTCGGCACTGAAGTCACCGTCACCGGAGAACAGGGTTGTGGGCTTTGCCTGACCCTGGACCCTGGCTTCCCAGCTACGTTCAGTTTCTCCCCCGGAGCCCAGGCCCTGAGTGCTGGGCAGCCCCGGAGAGGCTCCTGCCTGCTCTGGGCCTTACGTCGCCCATCTGAGGAACTTGTGGGGTTAGGCCTGGCGCTCTGGGTTTCTTCCTTGAGTTATGATCTTGGGAGACCACCTTCTGGCCTCTGTGCTAAGTGGAGATGGTAACAGAACTCCTGGGACATTGCAAAGGTGGGCGGCCAGGCCAGGCCCGAAGAGCTCCCAGCCGCTGTTTCTGTGGTGCGGCCCTCGCCTCACCTTCCCCAGCCCTGGGCCGTTGAGCACCTCCCAGAGCCCCTTGGACATTTCACCATTGCTGCTGTCCTCCCCCAAGGGATGCTCCCCAGATTAGGGGTCCTGGGGCTCTCCAGCCAGGGGATGGGGCATCTTCCAAGGATCATGGCCCCTCTGGCGTCCTGAAACTCATCAGGTGAGGACCATGAGGATTTCACTGTGCCCCTCACCCACCTAATGCTGCAGAACAGCCCTGCGGGCCCCTCTTTGCCCAAGGGTGCACCCAGAAACTCCCTAAGGGGCAGAGACTGGGAGCAGCGCTAGAAAGTTCCTAACCCTTGGTCTCTAAGCTCTTACCACTGCCTATGGATATTCAGGAAATGGAATCTCAGACACTGAGTGACCTAGCAGGGATTTGACCCCAGGCCCGTGGCTCCCCCGGAACACTGGCTCCTAACCACGTGCGGCCGGCAACCCTCTTGATGTAGCTCAGTCTCACCTTCTAAGGTGGCTGCCACACCAGCCCATTTTGCAGGAGAGGAAATGGAGGCTCTGACCTGCCAAGTTCGAGAACTTGGTCGTCAGGGAATGATCCACACAAACATTTAGAGTCTGTGTTTTTTTTTAATTGTAGTAATTATTCTACACATTAAAATAATTTCCTATGTATAGGTTTCTCATTTCTTAGCTATATTTCCACACACCCTGCCCTCCACCACATCACCCAGTGTCCTTCCCCATTTCCACGGGGCTCCGCCACCATCTGCCCCCGCCAGTCCCAGTCCCTTTGGTCACCTCAGTTTCTGTTGCAAATGTTTCCAGGGTTGGTTGTGTTTCATCTGTTCCTTTGTTTTGTGTATTCACATCCCACCTGTAAGTGAGGTCATCTGGTATCCATCTTTCTTCTTTTGACTTGTTTCACTTTGTGTAATCTCCTCTGGTTTCATCCATGTTGATTCGAATGGCAGGGTTTCCTCTCTTCTCAGGACTGTGTAGTGTTCCATTGTGTATATGCACCACATCTTTTTTATTCATTCATCTGATGTTGGGCACTTGAGCAATTTCCAGTTCTTAGCTAATGTGAACAGGCCACAATCAACATGGGGGCGCGTACATCGCTGCGGATGGTGCTTTTGCATCTTCTGGGCAGATGCCCAGAAGTGGAATGACAGGATCCTATGGGATTTCCATCTTCAGTTTTTTGAGGAATCTCCAAACTGTTCTTCACAGGGGTTGCACCAATTTGCACTCCCACCAGCAGTACAAATGTTCCATTTTCTCCACATCCTCACCAGCATTTGTTGTTTCCAGACTTTTGAATAATAGCCTGTCTCTCAGGTGTAAGGTGATATCTCATTGTTGTTTTAATTTGCATTTTCCTGATAGCCAGTGAGCAGGAACATAATTTCATGTGCCTGTTGGCGATCTGTAGAGCCTCTTCAGAAGAGTGTCTCTGCAATTCCTCCTCCCATGTTTTGATTGGATTGCCTGTTCTTGTGTTGTTGAGTTTTATGAGTTCTTTGTATATTTTAGATACTAAATCTTCGTCAGAAATATCGAATGCAAACATCTTCTCCCAGTTAGTAGGTTTCCTTTTGGTTTCGATGACGTTTTCTTTTGTTGTGAAGAAGCTCCTTAGTATGATGTAGTCCCAGGTGTTTATTTTTCCTTTTGTTTCCCTTGATGGTGGAGTTGAGTCCCCAAAGGCTTCTCTACGACTGATGTCATGGAAAGTCTTTCCTGTGTTGTCTCATAAGAGCTTTATGGTTTCTGGTCTTATGTCCAAGCCTCTAATCCATTTTGAGTTAATTTTTGCGAATGGTGCTAGAGAGTGGTCTGGCTTCATTCTTTTGCCTACAGTTGTCCAGTTTTCCCAACAGCATTGTCGAGGAGGAGACTTTGGTCTGTGTTTTTACGGCGTTCTGGTAAATCAGTAACAATAAGGGTTGGGGACGCGTTTGTCAATTTCTGTGGTGGGGATGACCCCACATGCTGATTTAAGCCACCAACCCCAAAGACGCAGAGTTAGGACTCAGGGCACAGTAGCTGGCACACCGTTTTCTAGTATTTTCTATGTGAGATAGACGTGGATATAAACAGTTGAAAGGGCACAGATGATCTGCAATGGAGAAAAAGAATTAGGACGAGCTGACTCTGGATATTTAATACCTTCTTTAAAAGCATAACACATTTTTCTTTTCCTTTTACTCTCGTTTATTTCCTTATTGGGACAAAAATACATGAAATAAAATTTACCATCTCAACCATGTTTAAGTATACAACTCAGTAGTGCTCAGTAGCTTGACATGGCTTACAAATCAGAAACTATGCCTATTAACTCTCAACTCCCCTTCTGGCTCTGTCTCCGGTCCCTGGTAATTTCTCTTCTATTTCAAATATGCTTTATTTAATTGTAAGCTGATAAAATTCAATTTTTAATAATATCTGTGTTAACAATCAGTTGGAAAAACTCTTGAAAATCCATCTCCTCAGCCGTGATCACGAGACTCAAGGGCACCCTAAACTTGCCAGGGCAACTCATTTAGAGTCTGGGCTACTCAAGAGCACCCCAAACTTGCCAGGGCAACTCATTTAGAGTCTGGGCTACTGAGGCTCCAGGATGGCAGAGGGGAGCCTGGGCCAGGGTGTGGGACCCAGATATCCCCAACAGGGTGGGGTTGGGGGGAACCCAGGCATCTTTATGTGAGCTGAAGTGGGTGAAAATGGGTCTAAAAAACAGGTCCCCAAATGGGTACAGCCTTCTAGCAACAGCTTAGCAGAATCTCTCAAAACTCTAACTTGGGTATAACTCTGCCCCCACAACTCAGCCTTCAGAAGTCAGCCCTATGGGGTCAGGTTGCCCGACTCTATAAAGAGAGGCGATCTGTAGTTTCTTGGAACAAAAGCCAACAACTGGAGAGCACCCAGAAGTCCATCAGCGGGGCCCCCTTAAGTGAATTATTATGCAGCAGGCTGTCACCTTAATAGACACCAAGGACAAGGCAGGTCTCTGTCCCTCCAGCTGTGGACAGTTGTCTGGGACCAAGAGCCAGATGCCTCAACACCTATCTCTCCACTTCTGTAAGAATAAAGCAGCAGGACCGCGCACAAGGCACAGACCGCCCTGGAAGGCTGTGCATCCAACGTCACGGCTCCATTGCAGCTGCTAAAACACAGCTTTCTGTCATGTGGGAATTTTTTTTCGGTTTAAAAATGTTTTAAGAACATTTTTATCTGCTCATTTCACTTTTTCAGCCTGGCTCAGGTCTTGAATCCAGGTCCTTGGGCTGCGTAGGGCTCACACGCCAGAGTCTCAGCCCTTGAGCCACAGGGTATGTCCAAGGAATGTTTCGCTTAAAAAACAAAAAAAGTATTAGAGACTGCTTTTACTTAAATATTGCATTTATTTTATTTAGTTGTTCATCTTGGTCATGGCTCCCCAGTCCCCGGTTTTAGGAGTGTGTGTGGACTATGTCCAGTGGCCTCATCCACTAGGCCACCAGGATGCGCCAATATTAGAGATTTTTAAAAAGCAATTTACCCATATATTTGCCTCTGTCCACTCCTCCTAGAAAGCAGATAAGAGCGGGGAAAATTACCTTGGAAACTCCTTCGTTAATGAAGACATTGTCGGGGAGCACCCCGGTGGCGCGGCGGCTGCGGTGCAGACCGTAAAAAGTCCAGGGTTCGAGACCCAGGGCCGGGGATGCTAGAAAATGCTAATAATATAAAAAAATGAGGGGATAAATAAAGGCATGGTTTCCATATTGGTGGGTTGTTCACGGGTTTTGTCTAGTTGTTTAAAGCAACTTTAATCCAGGGGGATCAACGTTTGGGTGTCAAGTGTACCCCCTCTTTTGTCCCAGAAGGAGTCTAATGTCCTGTGGCTGCCTGTAACTATTCTGTTGTGATTCTGAAACAGTCTTCCCCTTAAATGTGTCATCGTGAGTCTCACGAGTCCCCTATTGTTGAATATTTAGGTTGCTTCTCCTTTGGAGCAAGGGATAGATGCCACATCCGGGCACGTTTGAGTGCTGTGCCTTTTCCTGTATTGGGGTTGTCAGGTTTGAATACATCCCAGAAGTGGGGTGACTGGGATCAGCGTGTCTCTTAAGCACGGATGAAGAGTAATTGGAGGGGTGACGGGAGGTTAGTGCCCCAGGCTGCTGACCACTAGTATACAGGTCTGGGACCCTCAGGAGAGGACGGTGGGGACACAGGACAGGGACCACAAAGGCCCCTCCTGGAGGCTTCATTCTGAGGAAGTTTCCCATTTGCCAGGAGGAAAAAGGGGTTGGAGCAGGAGCTGTGTGAGCCAGTTGGGTCCCTGGGTACAGAAAGACCTGACCATCAAGATTCTTCCCCATCTCAGCCAGGCACATAGTGGCACTAAGACCAGAGGGGGAGAGTGATTTGGTCACAGACAGGTCAGTGCTGGACTCTCAGAGAACAGGCCTGAGGGGGATCTGGGCAGGATGCGGGGAACCCTTCTCCTGAGTCCTCACTGCAGAGGCAGCTCTATACCCAGTTTACAGATGAGGAAATCGAGGCACGGGGCAAGTGACAGGTGCAGGAGACTTGGCGAGCTGACTGCCCGGTTCTGGGACCCACCTCCAAGTTCCAGACCTGGATCTGGGCATCAGTCCTGGAGATGAAGAGGACCCTCATCCAGGGCTGAGCTGACTCCAAGCTCCAAGGCAGGAGCTGAGGGGAAGAGACAGAAATGGCTGCTGACATTATTCAGCACTCACTGCATGCCAGACACGGCCCTGGGTTTCTTACGTGTACTCACACTTAACCGTCACATTAGCCCCACTAAGCAGACCCTCCTGGTGACTTTATTTTATAGTCGCGCAGACTGGGCACAGGCAGGTGAAGGAATCTGCAGGAGGACTCAAAGGCTCAGAAACGAGTAGCTGAGGCCCGAGCCCTGGGTCTAACCATTCATCGCCCTGCCGTGGTGGGGGGAATGGTCTCTTCCCTGCATCTCTACAGTACTGCTACCTAGAGGAGACTCCTAGAGCCGCGGTGCCTCGGTGCCTGCCCTCCTTCCCGCCTTCATCCCCTGGTGGAGCTGCAGACCTCCAGGGAAATCTGCCCTATCCATCCCTCTCTCCCCCACCCAGTACACTTGGGGAAAGTGAGACCCAGAATGGGCCTCGATACAGGCCATCCAGCACGTTAGAAACAGGCCTGATAAACCAGCCCCACTAAGGTATACTCGCAACTGCTCTGAGCAGGACTCCCTGTCCTGTGAGCTGTCCAGACAGCTCACTGTTTCCTGGGGTTGCAGACAGACAAACGGAAGTGGGATTCTAGAAGGACAACCAAGTACTCATGCCCCTGAAAAGCGAGGGATTGGCTCTGGTGGGATTTTCACAACAGGGTTTTGAAGGATGAATAGAAGTTGGCCAAGTAGTCACATAAAAGCAGATCATTTGTCTGGGGTAGGGCATGGCAGAGGCAGGAAGCAATGTGTGTTTGGAGGAAAAGCTCACCTCTTGCCACCCACTGAGCATAACTAATCGTGACAGCAGATACCAGTTCCTGAGCGATCCTACAAATCAGTAGCCTGCTCCACGTCACTCTTACCAGCCCAGTGAGGAAGATATTGTGATGAGCATTGCACCCACTTTATGCATGATAACCCTGAGACATGGAAAAGAAGCTGGAGTTGGCAGTAGGAGGATCTGAACCTCTGGCATCTAGAAGGTCTCCAGTCCAGGCTGTGGCATGTGGACCTGACCCTGTAGGCATTGGGGAGCCATGGACAGATGGAGGAGGGATGTGAGGTCTCCTGGTGGCCTGGCCCCAGGGGAGTGGTTGGGTTGGAAGGAGAAAAGGGTAGCTGGCAAATGAAAAAGAGAGGGCAAACTTTTTCAGCAGAAATGACCCTTTCCAAAAGGATCTGCCCGGCTGTGTGAAATCATCACAGGTCAGTCTCCCCATTTGTGCACCACGCTTACCGGGAACCAGGCACTTTGCATGGGTTACCCCACTGACCTGATACACGGCCTGCCAGGTGGTGGAATTCTGGGGCATCGGGGTTCAGGTCCAGGCTCACTGCTTAATCGCTGGGCAACCCTGGGAAAAGTCTGCACCTCCTTCATCTTCAGTCACCCCATGTGTGAAATGGGTATAGTATTACCTTCCTGGTAAGGCTACTGAGCGGATGAAGTGAATGAACAGGCAAAGCCTTGACGCAGAACCTGGGTCCCAGGAAACACGATGTGTCATCTGCTGTGACACTTGTTTTGCGAATGGGGAAGTTGAGGCTTAGAGAAACGGAGGCTTTTGTTTAAGAAATAAGTTCTTTGAAAAACTGAGCGAGGCTCTGACTCAGGTCATCTGGCTCCAGAAGGACTTTTCTTGACCATTGTCCTCTGTGGCCTCCCTAGGTGCTGGGGTGGCCCATATGGAAAGTCCCAAAGGTGGTTTTGTGCTTACAGATGGGGAGGAAAAGGTAGGAGACAGAGTGGGGAGGTGGCTCCAGGGTCTCTTGCTGGGGCCCGGTCACCCAGGCCCCAGCGGCGCCTCCTCGGGCCCGGGTCCCGGGAGGCCCTGGCCTTCTCCTTGGTGCCAGGGGATTGTTTTCAGCTCTGTCTGGACCCGCCTCCGGCTCCGGGAGACAGGCCCGGGCGTCACACTCCCTCCTGTCTCCCCATTCTGGTCCACGGGGTGGGGGCGGCCAGGATTCGAAAAGGCCCCGAAATAAATGGACCTCTTATCTGATCTCCCAGCCTGCCCTGTTATCTGATCATTACATAATGGCCAGGCCGGTGGCCTCTCCCGCTGACGCTGACGGCATGGAGGAGGTGACCCAGGCCGCCCCAGCAATGCGGGAGGAACTGGGGTTCCTGGAAGTCTGGAGCAGGGGAGGTCCAAAGGGAAGGAGGAGGGCGTTGTGCCAACCTGCAGGCGGACCCTGGGTCAAGTGGGGAGAGGAGGGTCGGAGGCCTAGCTGGGTCGGCCCGGGGGTGTGACTGGTGCAGGCCGCCTCTCGGGGCCTCAGTCTCCCCACCTCTGCAGGAGGGGCTTGCACTAGGTAACAATCAAGAAGTCTGCGCTCACTGATAGGAGAAGGGCGAGGGTGGGGGCACTGAGGGGCTTGGTGGATGAGGAGGAGGGGACAGGAGCCGGTGCCAGCCCTTGAGTCTGCTGGGGGCAAGGGAGTCAGACAGTGATCTCTCTCTTTCATCTCTCACCTGTGGGCCCACCGCTTGGCGACCAAGCACCACACCGTCCATTCTTCCCTGGTCAGCAGCATCAATGAAATAATTGTGATATGAAGCATGCAGAACGTCCTGACTCGTGGAGCCCTCCGGCCCTCTCCGGGTTGTGCGGACTCTTTCCTCAGGGTCTCTTTACAGGTTTGGAAACGGAGAGCCCAAGTCTGGAACCTTCACCAGGTCACATAGCTGGTGTCGGGTCTGAGATGCCAACCCAGGTCGGCCAGGCTCCAGGGATTGTTTGCAGCCCCCAGGCTGTCTGGGGTCCTGGCACACCGGACGGGGCCGGGGCGAGGACTTAGAAGGCCTGAGCACCCATGGTGGCCATGTGCCTCGCTCGACTTCCTCCTTCCTGAGCTGTTGCTGGCGGCTAGTGTGGCGAGGCTGGGGCAGCCATCTTCTGGCCTTCCCTGACCCCTGGGGGTCCTTCGTCCAGAAAAGCAATGGAAAAGTGAGACAAGAGGCTGGGTTAGACAAAGACGGCCCAGTAACCGGGGCTTTGGAAGAAGCCTCCCTGCCAGCCTCTGCACTGGCGTCGGCTGGGCGTGCGGCTGGGCCTCCGCGCCCATCTTTGATCTCCAAGAAAACAGGAAGTCAGCGCGACAAGATGGAGACACAAACTTCCAAGCAGCCTCCCCTTCTCTGTCCTCTTTCCCTCCTCCAGAGCCCCCGCCTGCCCAGCACATTCCTTAGGACGAGGTGTAGGAGCCTCATTTCCTCTTCTTCCTCTGCTGGGTCAGGGTGAAATTCCATTCTGGTCCCTGAGGACCGGAGTTTCCGGGCAGCCCAGGAGCCTGCTCCACAGCCGCCCTTTGAACCTGGCAGCCCTTTCAGCTCATTCAGTCCCTGGGGGCCAGGAGACTGACCACCCACTCTGGACCATTCCTCTGGGCCTTCTAAAGGCCCGAGAGGGGAAGGTCTGTCTCCTGCTCTCAGCTCTCACCATCCTTTGGAGTGAACCAGACTGAGGCTGAGGTCCCACGTGGGGCCTGCCACACAGTTGAGTTGCCTGATGTAGCAAATAAAAATAGAGGATGCCCAGTTAAGTTTAAATTTCAGATGACCTGTGAAAAATATTTGAGGATAAGTATATCCCACGCAGTCTTTGGGCTATACTTATACTTTAAAAATATTCCTCGTCGGCACACCCCGTTGGCTTAGCAGTCAAGTTCGTGACTTCAGGCTGGCGCAGTCCACACACATCCCGAAGACCTGGGTTCACGTTCAGGAGCTGGGGAAAACAATCAAGACGAACAACTAAATTAGATAAAGGTTTCTTTCTTCCTCCTCTCTCTTCCTTCTGCCTGCCTGTTCGCCTTCATTCCTGCCTTCGTTCCTGTACCTTGCCTTTAAAAAAAAAAACTAGTTATCTACTTATTAACATTTAACGGAGCATCCCATATTTTTTTCTGTCAACCCTACACCTAACAGCACTGTGACCTCAGGCAAGAGACTTCCCTCCCTGAGCCTCGGTTTCTTCTTCTATGGAATGGGCATAATGATAACCACCTGGTAGGGTGGCTGAGTCCTGAGCCAGCGCCAGAAACCCAGTCAGTGTGAGAGAGAGGGGGTCATTGTCACCACTTTCCACTCACCCGACCCTCTTTCCTGCTGTCCTATCCCAACAGGTATGACAGAAGCCGTCCATTGTGACCTACAGCCTGTGGAGCCCGAGGGGAGCAAGGTGACATATGTCCTGAGCCAAGTTTCTGAGGGCTGCGTGGCTCATGTCACCAGTGCTGCCTTTGAAGTCCGAGTCCTCTTCCTGGAGTTCCCGAGGGTGAGTGCCCCATGGGAGGGTGGGGTGGGCCTGGAGGAAGACCCAGGGCCGGTGGAATGAGAGGAGAGGAGCTTCCCGTGGTTGTCGCTGGAGCAGTGGGATGATGGGGCATCAACGGTGCCTCGAAAGGGTGGCATTTCTGCTGCCCCACCCAAACCAGGTGGGAAGAGCTGGGCTCAGCCAGCGACACGGTGGAGAAGAGCCGGGAGTGGGTGGTGGAGGGCCCCTGCTTCTCAGCAGATATGGCTCCTCTCTAGGTGGCTTTGACTTTGAGAACATGCTTTCCTCAGCTGTGCCCAAATCTCCCTCCCTAAAGTGCCCCCATTGACCAGCTGTGACCTGGTCTCTCTGCTGCCCGGCGATCAGAAGCCGGCCTCTGACACGGTTCTCCCGAGAATCCTCTGAGGTCCACGTCAGTGTCTCAGTCCGTCTTGAAAATAATAACACATCGGTGACCCTGGTGGCTTCACAGTTGAGTCTGTAGCCTCTGGCTGGCATAGTCCACATACCTCCTAAAGACCCAGCTTCGCACCCCAGGGCTGGAGGCAGCAGCAAGAAGAAACAACTCAGTAAACCACTAAGTAAAGGCTCTCTTCCTGTGGCTGCCTGCACGTCTTCACTCCTGCCTCCAGCTGTCCTTTAAAATAATAATACTGCTAATAATCACACATTGCTGGAGTGCTCACTATGAACTAGGTACTGCCTGAGGCCTACTAAGTGCCAGGCATGAGGTTAAACATCTTCAGCCTCCCCGGGGCCCATCTGGAAGGGTCTGCTATTATCCCACTTTTTGGAGGAGGAAGCTGAGGCAGGCTGAAGACCAGAGTTCACACTAGATCCCTGGGGACTCCAAGCCAGACCACCCTCTGTCTCCCCAGCGGGTCTCAGTCCTCAGACAGATTCTGGCTCTCCATGCCACACCTGGCTGATGTGGCCTCGGTCCCGACAGCGATACAGTGGCATCAGCCCAGCGTATGCTTGTAGCCAACTTGCCCCCGAAACTGTTAAGCTGCCCTGCCGCTGTGTGATGATAAGACAGGGTCCAGATCACCAATATCGGGGGGCCTGCTCCCCACCGCCCTGCCCACCCCCAGCTCTGTAGGCCTTGATAACCCCCAAGCTGCAGATAGCACCGAGCACATGGGTGCGGTTTCACGGCCATTGTCATTTTTTCAAGTTTGGTAAGGACATGGAAAATAAGATCTCCCCGTGTCCCTTCATTTTGTTTGGTCTGATGGTCTGATCTCTGTGCCCCCTCGGGGTGATGTGGATCCCCCTCCCTCCTCACTCAAAGGCCCCCCACTAAGCGCTCAGGCCTATGGGCGACAAATGTGTGGACAGTCAGCCGGGATCCGGGTGATTGTATGTTCTTGGGGAGTACAGGGGACGGATGGGCACCCCAGCTGCTGTGGGATGAGGCAGGGCTTCCTGGAGGAGTCAGCCTGACGAGTAAGGGGGCAGTGGAGTAAGAACAGGAATGCAGACGCTGGGAGCGGGCCCAGCTCCGGGTCCGCGTGTCATTCCCGTGGCCGGAGTGCACGGTGGCCGGAGTGCACAGCGCACCTCAGGCTGGGCAGGGGAGATGGAGAAGGCCCTGGGGCCCTACTGAGGCCTTCGGTCTTTATCTTGTGGGTAATGACAGCATGGGAGGGCTCTTAGGTGCACACCAGGTGCCACTGTCCCACAGGTCATCCTAGAGCTCATGATCACACAATCTCCTGCGACCCTCTCACCTTGCAGAGAACTTAGCCCATGAAGTGTCTGCCTGATTCAAGGAGCCATGCTGCAAGCTTCAGGATTGCTGGGGAGGCGTGTCTGAGGGGGTGAGGGAGAGAGCTGGGGTTCAGGAGACCCAGCTCCAGTCCCAGGACAGTACTTTGCAATACCAGGCAGGCAGAGGGGCCCCTTTTCCCCACGCTCCAGCTTCAACTGGTGCACATTTGGGGGCCCAGGAGTTCACTAAGGAATCACTGAGGGCACACCCTGGTAAGCTCACAGATAAGGCCACTGAACATAGTCCACATCCATTCCAAGGACCCAGGTTCAAGACCCGGGGCTGGGGAAAAACAACCAAGATGACTAACTAAATAAAATAAATAAATGCTTCCGCCTCCTCTTTCTTTCTGCCTACCTGCCTACTCGTCTTCATTCCTGCCTGCACCTTTCCTTTAAAAAAAAAAAAAAAAAAAAGAATTTGTGCAGCCTGGCAGAGCAGATGTTAGGTCAATTGCCTCCAAAGGATGTAGCCACATACCCCTGAGTTAGAGTCCCAGGCCTGCGGGGTGGGGAGAACCAATGTGAACAACTGAGAATGGAAATAAAATAAGATGCTTCTTCCTTCTCTCTCTTCTTGCCTGTGTGCCTACTCACCTTCATTCCTGCCTATATCTTTAAAGATATATAATAAGAAGAACAACCGCTGATATCAGAATATGATCCACGGGCTAGTTTATGCCACAAAGCAACTTGCTGGATTTGTGAAGGAATGAATGCGGGTATGCGTGCAATGGTATGTGACCTTGGTGCAGGGGCTCAAAACAGGGTTCTGCAGCCATAGAGCCTTGCATTGAACTTCGGCTCCCCACCATGGCAGTACAACCTTAGGCCTCCTCTCCAAGCCTTGGTTTTCCTGTGGAAGCATGGCGACGAGAATCCGGGGGACAGAGCAGCTAAGATACTGAGCGCAGGCCCAGCGGCCGCTCAAGATGCCGTCACCGTGCTTGTTCTTGGTGTAACATCTCCTCTCCGGGCTCCAAATCTCACCAGTAAAGGCCCCTGCTTAACCAGGCATGTTCCCAAAATATCTTCACATCAGGTAACCGATGTGACCCTCAAAGGTCGCCACTGCCAGGTGGCGGAGGCAGGGGCTGAGAATCCATTTTCAGAGGGATAACCGATGGAGGTGGACCTGCCTGGTCTCCCTATCTCCCGACCCCAAGAGGTGAGCCCTTGATCCCACCTGAGCTCCTTGCCGAGGCACAGAGGGACCACTGGTTTTCCCGGAGGCAACTTGCTCCCCTGGGAGCCTCCAAGAATGAGGTCCATGATCTGACAGTCGCCCTCAACCTGTCCTGCCTGGGTGCCTGCTCTGTGCCAGTTTGTGGTGGGCAGAAAGGAGAGCAGCCCAGCTCTGAGCCATGCATAGGGAGACAGAGGTGGCCATGAGTCCTGGTGTTGGTGATGGAATTGTTAAGGGGTGGTAGGGTGTAGGGAGCTGGGGGACGCTGAATGTGGGGTCCACGGTGTTCTGGGCAGAGGGCACTGCATGAGCAAAAGCCTGGAGGCACAAAACGAGCTGGCTAATTCCACAACCAGCTTAACCGCTCCAACCTATGGCCGCCTTCCTCAAACCCTGGCACAGAGAAAGGGCTTTCCCGTCCTGCCCTGCATGGCCTCTGAATCCTCAGACTTCCTGTGGGTGGGCGGCAGATGAGCTGTGGCAGCCAAGAGCCTCGGGAAGAGAGGTTCAGGGTATGCTGGGGAGGTTTGCAGACAGACGAGGGGCCAGGGGCAGGGGCTTTCTCTCTCTGGGTCCCTGAAGGATAGGCCGGAGCCTGGATTCCGGGAGGGGGCCCAGGGTCACATCCTGACCCGCAGAGACAGGAAACCGGCCTAGTGTCTCAGCGATTCCCGTCAGGCTGACGGCACTGATCTGCTGTCCCAACAAACCCCAGGCAGTCTGGTCAGAGCTGGGACAGCCGCTGATTCACCCCTCTTCTGGGCAACTCAGGGGAGCAAGGATGCCCCGCCCATATGCCAGCAGACAGAGACCTCCAGGCTCTGCCACTGACTGGCTCCTGACCAGAGGGCCAGGCAAGGCAGCTCAGGCAGTGAGGGAGGGCCAGGAGGGGCCCCGGGGTGCCCCAGACCACCCTGGGGGCTGTGAAGGGTGGTGGAAGGCAGCGAGGCCCTCAGGTCTGGGAGAGGGGGCCCACAACCACCAGCCTGTCTCTGTTCCTCTTCCAGTTGCGTCCCTGCCCCAGAGTGGAGAATTGCCTAAAACCAGCACCCCTCCCTCTGCTTGCCTTTATTTCTGCCTTTGAGAGAGAGAGAAGGGGTGTGTGCTAGGTGTCAGGGGCTGCATTTGTATTCTTGTCCAAGGTCTTATAAATATTAGGGGCGGGCCTGGTGAGGGGCAGGGATCAGGGGTCAGAGAGGCTGAGCGAGGACTCTGATGGATCTCTCACTGCTGTATCCCCAGAGCCTGGCTTAGGGTCAGTCTGGAAGCAAATAACAATGGATGGATGGATGGATGGAAGGAAGGGTGCAAGGAAGGATGTGTGGGTGGGTGGATGGAAGGAAGGAAAGAAGGAATACATAAGCATGCACATAAGCATCTGCAGACTGTCTGTCCCTGAGTGTTTACTGGTGTCACTTGCTGTTCATCTCTGGTTCTTTGGGGTGTCTGTCTTGTTCCCTGCCATTTCCCAGAGGACAGAGTTGGCCCTTCTTCCTGTTCTTTGTAACACAGAAGCCCCAGCAGGGAAAAGGAGCAAGTCTCTCCTGGGGTTCTGGAAGCCCACCTGTGGCCCCCTGTCTAGAGTCTCTAGTTCCCCCAGATGCCAAACCCTGGGCCCTCTGGGAAGCAAGATGGGGCCCAGGGCCACATGACTCGAGGACATCCCTGAGCCCAGCTCCTCCCTGCACAGAAGAGACGAAGCCCAGGGAGGGAAGGGCCGCGGCTGAAGCACGTCTGGCTCCAGCTAACGTTGCCAGCTGTCTCGCCGGCCTCCCCAGCACCCAAGCCATGGCACTCCCCTGGGTGGAGTGGGCGCGGAGGGGCGTGGAGGGGCTCGGGAAGGAAATCCATGCTAACGTGGGATTCAGCTGGGCCCAGGGCAACCACGGCAGAGTCTCACTGAGCCCTCAGTAACCCACGAAGTGGCATATTGTGCACCGCATTTCCCGGGTCAGAAAACAGTTCTACAGAAGGGAAGTGACTGCCTGGGGTCCCAGACTGACGACCAAAGCCACCCTTGAATTCGCATCTGTCTGGCTTGGACCCCTTCCCTTGTCACCCGGCCTGCGTGCTCCAGCTGTGTCTGCTCTGGTGGACAGCGGGACGGCTGGCTCCAACCTGGCCTGCTCCCGCCTGTCCCAGAAGGGCGGGGGCTGCAGCCAGCCCCGAGGCTCCACTCCTAGAAGAATTGCTGGAAGCGACTTTCTATAAGTGGCTCTGGTGCTCAGGGCCTCCTCACCAAAGTCCCCCCTTCCCGCCATCAATGCTGGGCCAACAATGGCATCTGTGGGACACGGGCACCAAAATAGAAACTTGGTCTCCCGCCCACTCACTCAGGAGGGCTGGGGCAGCCCCAGCTGCAGGGCTCGGGGTTAGGGTTGCTGACCTGCTCACTCAACTGGCTCCCAGAATTCCCAGGATGCCTTTTGGAAGGCTGGGGGCTTGAGGGGGCCAGGCAGTCCCCCCTTTTTATTTTTGCTTTTGGGTTCTGGGCTGGGTGGGATGAGGGAAGTCAGTGTGCATGTGAGTGGTCATGCTGATGACTCAGGCCCAGGGCCTGGAATTTTCTCTGGAAATCCTGACTGGGTTTTTCTGGTAAAGCCGGCCTCGGCAGGGCCAGGAAGCTCCGAGACCCCAGAGCCCCACTGTCCGGCCTCCCCGAGTTTCCAGTCGCCGTGAGGTCCTGGCCGCTGCTTACCCCGATTTGGGCCTCGGCCTTCACCCCCACATCCAAGGCCCCAGAAGGAACTTGGCGGCAACTGAGTGGTGGCTGTGGGGTGTTAGCTCTGGGCCAAGCATCCCAAGTTCCAGCCTCCTAATCCCTGCCCGCACACCAGCATGTCCAGGCCCCGGCCTCCACTTCTCTTCTCTCACTTCCTTTGTCCTGGTATTGGCTCCTGACCCCGTCCTAACCCCGTTTCACACATAGGGAAACTGAAGCCGAGAGGCCCAGTCACAGAGCATCCTCAGGAGTGGGTGTCGACAGGGCTTTTTCCTCCTGGCTTGGGGCCCGTGCTTCCAGCTGCTGCCACCCAAGTGCTCTCAGCTGCGGGCAGCTGCCCATCCCCTGCAGCCTGGGGCCTGTCCAAAGCTCAGCGCCCAGCTGCTGCATGTGTAGGCCTCAGAGGTCACTGCTCTGGGTGAGGACAGACAGAGGGGGCCGGACAGTGATGAATAGTGGAGCCAACAGGGAACCAGCTGGGCTGAGAGGGCGGACATGGCCCAGGTGAGCTGCCTGGGGGGGGTCCAGGGACTGTGGGTGCCTATTGGGCACCAGGGTGAGTCACACCGGGGCCTGACTCTGTCACTCGGCATCAGTCTCTGGGTGGTTTCTCCTTCCTAGGCCTCAGTGGCTGTGTCTGTAAAATAGGAGACTAGCTGTCTGCTTTGGAGAGGGCTGTGCAGCACAGCCAGGCACGGGGCAGGGTGAACCTTGTGAAATTCCCCATGTTTCCTTGTTACTTTATTGTCTTGTTTCTGTTTCTTTCCCCCATTCTTGGGTCTTGAACGTGGGTCTTAGGGCTTTACGTGGACTGTGCCTTAGCTGTGGTAGCCATTTGAGCCACAAGGACACTTCTCAATTGTTTTTATTACTTTGTTGTTTTTTTTAAAAGGACAGGTGCAGACAGGGATGAAGGCCAGCAGGTAGGCAGGAAGAGAGAGGAGAAGAAATATTTATTTATTCTATTTAGTTGTTCATCTTGATTGCTCTAGGCTCCAGGATGTGAACCTGGGTCCTTGGGATGTGTGGACCCAACCGCTACTCCCCAGGGCACCACAATTGTTCTTAAGTGGCTTTATCTGGATAAAGTTTTCCCATTTAAAGCGCAGATTGAGTGGTTTTTTAGTTCACGCTGAAGGTGAGCAGGAGGGCAGGAGGAGAGATGAGGAAGAAGCACTTTATTTTATTTCATTCTCCACCTTGGTTGTTCTCCCAGCCCCAGGACGCGAACCCGGGTCCTTGGGACGCACGCTGTGGATTGCGCTCCTGGCCGAAGGCGGTGGACCAAACCGCTCCTGCACGGGGCGCACCGTGTTTAATTTTCAGAGTGTTTAGAATACGCCGTATTTTTAAAACTAGGTGAAATCCAATATTTTGAATCCCCCAAATGACAAACCCATTAGAAAACACTATGAAAAACGTGAACATACACAAACCTGTTTAAAACCCATCTTCCTCCTGTAATCAGCATTCAAGTCATCATTCAAAAAGAAGCACTGGAATCAGCTCACGCATTAGCAAAAATTTGTGAAACGCCGAGAATGCTGTCAGATATTCTTTGCTCCTTTTTGTTTTAAAGAGTAAGTTTGCAAACAAAGAGGGATTATGGTGTCATGGAGCAGCGGAAATGTTTCTGTGCAGATTTTTCCAGCCGCTGAAGCACTCACGGGCTCTGTGACATCAGCGGGGAAATAGCCAGGAGATAATTAGCAGTTAGACCCTGAAACTTTCCACTGTTTTCTTCATCTTGAAATATCAGTCTCCTTTTTGATAACTTGGAGGAGACTGGGGCAGGGGCTCAGCTGTTTGTCTCTGTAGAGACCACCAGCTCTTTTTTTAAAAAAAGGAAAGCTGCAGGTAAGAATGAGGCGAGCAGGCAGCAGGAAGAGAGGAGGAAGAAGCACTTTATTTTTAGTTAGTTGTTCATCCTGGTTGTTCTGCCTGGTACAAGGATGTAAATCCGGGTCCTGGGGATGTAGGTGGTTTGTGCTTTGGCTGGAGGCAGGTGACCAAACACTACTCCACCAGGATGCTCCAAGACCACAAGATTTTGAGAGCAGCTGGAGTCTGTGTTTCAATAAAGTGTTTCCATCCATCTTTGTCCTTATGAGTCTCTAGTGGGGAGCTTTGGAGACATACGCCTGTCTGTTTTGGTATCTTGTTCACACTTTGGTCCAAAAATCTCCCCGCAGAACGCCTTTCAGAAGCTTCCCGCCTGGATCGCTGCGTTCTGCTGCTTCCTGGGAACAGGAGGTAGGGGAAACGCAGCAGGGCGGGACACAGCGGCAGAGGAGACACCTGCCCAGGCCCGCAGCCTTGTTCCACACTCGTGTGTGATCACGGGTCCATGGCCACCTCGCTGTGCTTGTCTGCTGCTGTTAGTGAGACAGACCCTGGGTCCTTCCTCTGACAGAGCGCGTGAGGAGTAAATGAGTCAATACAGCAAGCTCAGGGGCGCCCTGATGGAGCAGCAGTTAGGTCAGTCGCCTCCGAAGGAGCGCAGGCCACATACCCCTGAGTTCCAGCCCCAAGTCAGGGGAGAAAACAACCAGTGTGAAAAGCTATAAAAAAAAAAAAGTAAAACTAAGTGTTTCTTTCTCCTCTCCCTTCTTGCCTACTTGCCTACTGCTGCCTGCATTCCTGTCTGTACCTTTCCTTTAAGATAAAAAAAAAGAAGGAAAGAAAGGTCAGAGGCCCACCCCCGTCTTAGTGGAGTCCGCCGCACAGTCCACATACGTCCCAAGGACCCAGGTTTGCTGCTGGGTGTGAGGAGGGGAGCAACCAAGATGAACAACTAAATGAAGTAATAAAGTGCTCTTCCTCCTCTTCCGTCCCTTCTGGCTGTCCGTGTTCACCTTGGCGCCACTCTGCACATTTCCTTCAAAAACAAAAACCCAAGCTTAGATCGGCCCTGGCCAGCACTATGCATCTGCCTGTTGTTGCCTGGCTGCGGAACATTCTAGATGCAGGCGCCATGGTCAGCTACACTTCTTAACAAAGTCGTCATCTCTCCAGACACATGACTTTGACATCACATTCCTGTCACATATGAAAATAATGGAATTATCATCACAAAACATGGGCATTTTTGTTGCTTCAAGTGAGTAGGTCTGGGCGTGTCAGGGAGTCTGCTTGTGGCTCAGATGGGAGAGACGGCTGGGGAGTGGACCACGCAGAACCCAAGGACCCGGGTTCGAGACGGGGTCTCGAAAATGCTTCTTCCTCCTCTCCCTTCCTTCTTTCCTTCCTTCCTCTCTAAGAAACAAAGCGATTAGATAAAATGGTAAGTCAAACAGGAATACTGCACACTGGGGAGGGTTGGTGCCACTGCACAGGGACAGGGGACAGATCCCACGACGGAGGCGTGTGGGTCCAGTACACAGCTGGCGCTCAATAGAAAGACCTTGATAGACTGGGGTGATGTGTAGGTTAACGCCATTTTTAAAAAATCTTGGGATTTGCTAGGACTCCTCCCCTTCATTCATCCGGCAAATGTTTCCCGAGTCCCTTATTTAGCCGGGGGCTGGGCTGGGCCCTAGGAGGCAGACAAGTGGGGGTGTGGAGTGGGCGCTGCTGGTAGGTCAGTGGTCGCTACTGATTCACCTGTGCATGTCTGACTGTGTGTGTCTCCCTTGTCGCCGACCCCCAGGAGGTGTCAGAGCTGGAACTGACTCTTCAGAAGTCTGAGCAAGATGGCGCCCCACCCCGAGACGTGCTCCTCATCCTCGACGTGAACAAGTCCGTCTTCCTGCAGCTGCAGGCCCCAGGCGTCCCGCTCCACCTGGCCTACGTGAGTGTGCGCTCCTCCCCGAGGCCTAGGCCCCCGCCGTGGGAGGCCCTGGTTGCCAGTCTCTGGGTTGGGGTCTTTTGCCCAGAAGCCAGCTTTTCTTTTTGATTCTGACACTATTCACCAGGCAGGGGCCCCACGGACCCCAGACAGAATGCAAAGGCCAGCAGGGTGTCGGGGAAAGAGTCCAAATCCCACGGTGGGAGTCAGGTTGATGTGCAACCCCGGGCAACTCCAGTCTTTACTCACAGCCTCAGTTTTCCCATCTGTCTAATGGGAGAGATGATGGACTTGGGGGCATTCGGTAAAACAATCTTGTCACTGTCTTTGAAAAAGTTAGAGACCTGTACTTGAAAATATTTAAGCACCATGGGGAGGAACTGAGAGGGAACCTAACAATGTGTAGTTACAGCTGGGAGCACATTAGAGACTTTAATGCCTTCTTTACACTTGGTTGAATTTGCATGGTTTGCACTAAAGAACAGGGCCTCTATTGGAGAAAAAATGAACATGATTATTTTGTAGTAATATTTATTGTTTCTTTAGTTCACAATGCTAAATTCCATTTAGGATACTGGAATTGCAAACTCAGTCTATATTTCATACCACCCCCACCAACAGGGTTCCAGGGTCCCTTAGAAAAAAGTTCTTTTTCAAAAACTCAAATCTGATGTGTCAGACACGTCCAGAGAGAGGATGGACTGGTGACCCACAGTGAGGGGGCTCAGGATCAGAGGGGGCGCCATGGACCGTGGGCACTGCCCCTGCACACGGAGGGCCTGGGAGGGGACTCAGACGTGAGGAGCTGGTGTTTATGGTCCTAGGACGCATAGGCTAGGAGGTGCGGGGGAGATAACCGGCGAGAGGGACTGAAAGAACACTGGAAACAGAAAGAGGGCAGACCTGCTCTGGGAGGGCCAGACTGTCACTCAGAGAGACCACAGAGACAGAGGACGGCGAGAGGGCACGGTGAGAGGGCCTGGGGATGGCTGATCCCGGGTCAGGGCTGGAAGACAAGCCCAGAGACAAAGCAGTTGTGTGGAAGGAAGGTGGTACAGGATGCAGAAGGTGGCGGGGGCGGCACAGACAGACAGATGGCCGAGGCCCATATGAAATTCCACAGAGGGCCAAGGTCAACAGGAGGACCAGGCTGGATGATCCCATGCAGCCCGGAAATCGAGGCCCCAGGGAGGTCCAGGCCTTGCCATGACTCCTCTTCCCCTCCAGATCCCCACTTCCGGTTCCGGGCTGATCTGAGCCCTTGGGGCCCTGGGTGACGCTGGGCATGATACGTGCCTGCCCTCCGGAAGGTCGGAAGGTCACAAGGTCACAGCAGCCACAGGCTCTGGCCATTGCTGTGCCTTGCCCCCACCCCGGGCTAAGAGTGCCCAGGATGGGGTGTAGGGGGGCTGTTGGAGCTACGTGCCACGGCCTCAGCTTGCAGCCTTCTGAGTGGGGGGCACAGCCTGGCTAGGGGTG
Organism: Solenodon paradoxus; assembly: GCA_004363575.1. Classification (NCBI taxonomy): domain Eukaryota; kingdom Metazoa; phylum Chordata; class Mammalia; order Eulipotyphla; family Solenodontidae; genus Solenodon; species Solenodon paradoxus. Next base: position 52,560 of record RJWH01004042.1, on the reverse strand, counting down.
GTCGACCTCGGTGCCAGACCCAGTGCCAGCTTTAATACCTGAGGCATTCCCATTTTACAGAGAATGATGCTTGGGGTCAGCACAGGTAGAGCAGACTCTCCCTCCAGCTCCAAAACACTGCCTGGCCCCTCCATCAAGCGGGCAGGGGCCTTCACTCTGCCCCTTGTTAAAGTCCAGGACTGTCTACTATTCCCACTGCCAGGCGGTCCTCCTCGGTCTCTAGCCTGAAGCCCTTACACTCTGGCTGCAGCAGAGTGCAGTGCCCTGGCTTCAGAGATGGAAGGCGGACACTGAGTCCATGACTCCAGCAACTTCGTGTGACTCCCTCAGCTTCAGCAGAGCACCTCTGTCAGGAAGTCTTCCTGGTTTCTTCCCCAGCCCACCAGGGACTCCTCTAAGGCCCGAGGAGTGGAGGCTATGAGGTGCTGGAGCCACCCAGTTTCTCATCCCTGTCTGTCCAGGGGACATGTCTTGCTCCTTTGTTTCTTACTAAATAATATACATTGTCTTCCATTGTTCAAAGAGCATGATGCATATTTTCTGGCTAATCTGATCTCCCAGGGCAGAGACCATCCTTGGTTTTTTTTCCTTCCCTTTCCTGCTCCCCTTCCTCCTTTACTCCTTTCTTTCACTTCTTTTTTCCTCCCTCTGTCTCTTCCCATGCACAGGGGGCTTCTGCCAAGTGTCAGGCCTCTGAGTGAGTCTGCCATATCAGGATCCCCAGTCCTAGTGTGTGATGCACCTGTCACTTCTTGACCCTGAGAATGCGGGGGGACAGTAACCACCTGATAACATCAGTGTAGGTAGCGTGAGTGTGGCTCTGGAGGAGTGGGTGGGTGATGTTCGCACAGGTGGTATTTACGTGAATGTGTGTGGAAGGTTGATGAGGCAGGCCTGTCTCTGGCAGGGTTTTGGGGAGCTCTGGGCTGACTTCAGATCCACCAACTTCAGTCTGGCCTCCTTCTCTCCACCAACTGGCTGCCTCCCCAGTTACCACCCCGTGCATGGGCCCGAGGGGACTCAGGCTCAGGAATAGCACCCATGTCTCCCCAGAACCCCACACTGGTCATCTTCCAAGAGCGCCTCAGAGTCAACATCACACAGTTGCCATCCTTCGCCACCAAGAGTGAACTCCTCCAGTGGGCAATGAAAAGGGGCCCTGTCACCTCTGTGGCCCAGATGAACGACCCCCAAAGCATCCTCCTCCGCCTGGACCAAGGTCAGTTTCTCTTGGCTCAGGATTCATCTCTGGAGGAGTCTGAGTTCCTCTGGCCATTCTCAGATGTGGACACTAAGGCTCCAAGAGGGGACACGGTTTGACCCGCATAACACATAGCCAGTCAGTGCTCTTTGGGGACAGAAATTACTCCTTCAACTATTAGATGGAACAATCTAAAACTGCTGCTACTTTTCACTGTTTTGACGGACAAAACAGCACATCTCTATCACTTGCTGTATGCCTACTATGTGCCAAGCGCTTGGGGACAGGTCCAGACCCTATTCTCCTGGAGCTGGTTCTCCTGGTGGAGAGAGGACAAGTGAATGTCTTAAGAAAGAACAAAGCGGGAGATGTGCTGGTGGCTGCAGGCCCCTGTACTGATCCTGTGTTGGCCACTCGGGAGTAAGTGGAGAGTTGAAGCCAGGTCCTCCAATGCTGCCCACCCTTTGCCATTCCCTGCCCACGTCACCTTGACTGTGGGTGAAAGCGAGGCTCCGGGTTAGATGCCAGCAGCTTGGGTAGGAGAGCGAGGAAGGTTTGTCTCCGCAGACCCGCTGGCACCGTCTTCCTGCGTTCCGGAAGCCCGCGTGGAAATGGGCCACACACTCCAGTGGCGGCCGCGCTCGGGGGCGTCTGTCCGGGGCTGCCGCTTGGAAGGTGTGGCCGGCCACAAGGAGGCGCACATCCTGAAGGTCCTACCCGGCCTGGAGACCAGGTAGCAGTGTCTGCTCCCCGCCCCCGCCCTCTCAGGCCCCGCCCACAAGACCCCGCCCGCAGTAGGCCCCGCCCACTCAAGTCTCAATCGTGTCTCAGGTGGGGCAAGAGTACCACGGCCCCCACCTAACTCTGAGCCCTGCCTCCTTCCCACACCCCTCCTGCAGACCCACGTCTGACCAGATTAAGGGCGCAGTGGCTGCCCACCAGACCCCAGGCGAGTCTCGGCCTGGCCAGACAGGCCCCGCCCCCCATGCTGGTCCCGTCCCCCATCCCTACCCGCGATGACCCGCAAGCTCTGTCCCCTGCAGGTCCAGGACAGTGACGGTGAAGGTGGAGCTGAACTGCACCTCGGGGCATCCTGAGGCAATACTCATCCTGCAGGGTCCACCCTATGTGTCCTGGCTCATTGACACCATCCACAGCATGCAGATTTGGGTGAGACATCCTCCGAGATCCAGAAAACAAAGCGCAGGCTACACCAAAGCTCCTCCAAAAGAACACCCAAACTCCCCGCACCAGCACCCCAGCCTTGTGCCTATACATGCTCTTTCTGCTCCCATCTGCTCCCTCGGTGCATTACTTAGTCTTCCTTCGGATTTAACACCTGCATGACATCTCCTCTGGGGAGTCCTCCAAGATCCCCCTGGGAAGGCCCCTAACCCAGCCCCGAAGGTCAGGGAAGGTTTCCGGACAGGTGACTCCAAGCTGAAGTGAAGGACAAAGAGGAGCCAGCAGTTGAAGGGAAGGGTGGCCCAGGCAAAGGAGACTGCGGAGCAAAGGAGAGGGAGGATGGCGGCTGGCAGAACCCCGGCAGGCCTGCAGCACCTGGCCAGGTTGTGCGCCCCCTGCTGTCTCAATGGCTCCCTGCTCTGCCTCTCCTTGTCAACAGACCACCGGTGAATACACCGTCACCCTCTTTCCGAAGAACACTATCCGTGGCTCTGTGCTGCCAGACACTGCCCAGGGTCTGCTGGAGGAGGCTCGGGCGCTTAACGCCAGCGTCATCGCCACCTTTGTGGAACTCCCTCTGGCCAGCTTCGTCTCACTGAAGGACCACAGATGCGGTGAGCACCGGGCTCCTCTGACACCCTCTCCTTGCTGATTCCCACACCAGTGATGTGGCCCCGCCATGGTGATGTGTGAGCTGAGCAAGTTGTTCTGCCGAGGGGAGCCCCACTGTCCTCAGCTGCAACTGGGGGGCGATGAGAGAAGGTAGCTGCTATAGCATTTAGTGCTGAGGGCACAGCGAGCGCCGAGTGACCGTCCGCCTGGCCCACCTCTGCTCCCCACAGGCCAAGGGCCGCAGACCTCGCCCGCGCCCATCCAGACCTCCCCCCCTAAGGATATCTGCAACCAGGAGCTGCTGCTATCACTGGTCCAGCCCAGCTGTGCCAATGGCACCATGACCCTGGTGCTCAAGAAAGAACTCATCTCGGTAAGGGAAGCCCTTGGACAGCTGGTCTCTGCCTGCACCTTTCCCTAAAAAAAAAAAAAAAAAAAAAAAAAAAAGCTGGTGTTGACAAAGTCCCCACAACACGGTGAGAACTAAATGAGACCTGACATGTCAGCCCAGATGTGGTATACAGTAAGTGCTCAGTAAAAGAATACTAGTTGCCATTATTATTATTAAAGGAAGGAAACAGATGGATGAAGGGAAGTTGACAAACAAGCAGGCAGAGAGAAGGAGGAGGAAGAAGCATTTTGATTCATGTTAGTTGTTCATTTTTGTTTCTCCAACCTGCCCCCACCCCCACCCCCGCCCAACTTGTCCCAAGTCATGAATCTGGGTCCCTGGGCTTTATGTGGACTGTGCTGTAGCCGCAGACTTAACGCCCGAGGCACCTGGGCACACTTAATTGTCATTATTAATTCCAAGTGCAGGCTGAGGTGGGTGGTCACGTAACTGACTATACAATATGATCTCTGCCTGATCGAAGAACAAGGATATTCATTATGAAAATAATACAGACTTTCAAAAACTGTGGCAAAAATTAGAAAAGAAAGTTTCCATCTCCCTTTCCAAAGGGAGTGACTGCTTTCTTCTGGAGTGTTTTCTGTGTGTTTCTTATATGTTGTCATCATATCAGATGCACTTGTCCGTCTCCTACTCTGTTCGCCTAACATACTTTTAGAACTGGGACATGTGTCCTTAATGTCACGCTTACTAAGCGTCTATTAGTCCATCATACTGACCGGCCATAATTAACAGTTCCTCCCTTGTTAGACATTTAGGCTGTTTCCAATTCTGTAATATTATAAATCTGCAGAAAATATCATTACGCATGAAATTATTCTTTATAGAGGACCCTTTTCATAGGATAGATTTGCACTTTTAGTGAGGTGGCTGGGTCAAAATGAGTGAACATTCTAGAAGTTTTGATACATGTTGCCAAATCGCTTTCTAATGTGCACTTCTGATTTCTGAGAGTACTCTCTCTGCTTCTCTCTCCAGACAATTACTTTTGCTTGAAAAACTTTTGCCCATGTGGGAGGTGGAATGCAGTTTTCATTTCCATGCTGGTTTTAATTTATGCTTTTTTGTTAGTAGTGGGTGTGGCTCCATGCATTGGATAATAGCCACACGCTCTTGATCATTGTGGCTTGCTATTTTTCTTAATAATTTTTATAAACTATTTACACACAAAAAAAAATCTGCCCCTTCACCCATCGTTCTTGCTGAAGTCATTTTTCTCTGTTTGTTGGCATTCTTTAAACGTTGGCTACAGAGGCTTTTAACTATTTGGATATTTTTAAACACTGGGCCATCCTAGCTACCCATCTTCCCTTTTGAGATTTCTTCTCTCCTTCTGGAAGCCAGAACTCTCTCTAGAGATTTGGCAAATCATCAGTGCTCTGTAGATTTTCAGAAAGACATTTAGCTCTGTGTTAAGTCCATGTGGGATTTTGGGGTGCCGGTGGTGCGCACGGGACCTCCGTAAGCTCCACCCGCTGCCCACCTCTGGCTCCGCCTCTGTCTCCACTGGCCCAGCAGAAGCCTGGAGAGAGAGGGGTGGGCGGTGGCCAGGGGTCTGTACTCCACCAGTCTTTGGAACATTACCTTGCAGCAAAAAGAATGTGCTAGATCTACAAACATAGACACAGAGAAAAGTATATGATTTCTTGTTTAATGAGAAAACAAAGTTACAGCATGAAAAAAACCGTGTGATGCTATTTATTAAAAATACCAGTCCCCCAAATCCACACATGAGAAAACAAAAGGAAAGGGTCTGAACAGAGGGGAGCAGGAGCACACTGCCCTGTCATTGACTTTTTTTTTTAAAGGAAAGATGCAGGCAGGAATGAAGGTGAGTAGACAGGCGAGAAGAGAGAGGAAGAAGCAGCTTTTATTTAGTTGTTCAGCATAGTTGCTACCCCTCCATCCAGGTCCCCAACCTGGTCCTGAGGATGCATCTGGACGGCGCCAGCCAGAGGCAGTGGGCTTAACCCCTAGGTCACCAGGGCACATCTTCTGAGTTTGCTTCTCAAGCTCTCAAGTCGCTGGACCCATTTTGGGGTTTTGTGTTGGTTTTTTTTTGTGGGTTTTTGTCTCCTAAGTTGTCCCTGGCAGCTTCTGGAGGAGTGGATGTGATTATTGGACTTAAGTAGCACTGCCGCTTACCTCTAAGAGCCCCAGATCCTTGATCCTCAGCGTGTGACTGAGAAATTCAAAGACACTTCTTTGATGGCCAACTGTGGCAAAAACTCGTCTGTTTTTGTCACTCGCGTTTTATCGGCACACAGCCACATCATTCATTTACACATTGTCTAGGGTTACTTTCAGGGTGAGGTGGCAAAGCTGGGTAAACATGGTCCCCAAAGCTTAACATACTTATGGGACTTTTTTATTTTAAAGGAAAGGCACAGGCAGGAATGAAGATGAGCAGGCAGGCAGGGAGAGAGGAGGAGGGAGCTCTTATTTATTTATTTTTTTATTTAGTTGTTCACATGGATTGTTCCCCGCCCTGAACCCAGGACTTGAACCCAGGGGTATGTGGCTTGTGCTCCTTTGGAGGTGGTTGACTGAACTGCTACTCCACCAGTGTGCACATTAATCTGACATTTTTAAGGAAGTATGCAGAGCACAGGTCTAAGAGTCTGTGGTTCTGAGATTGGATTATGCTGGTGGGGTCTGCATGCCTCTAGTGAGCAATGATTAGGTAGAATTGGAATAAATGCCTTTAATTTGCGTAGTTTTATATATAAATACATATATACATACATATGTGTATATTATATATGTATATATAATGCAACACATATGTATACATACACATTTGTACATCTATTAGAAGAAAACCAGTAACTAGCAAATCAAATTCAAGACATCACAGATCTTATTGTTTAGAACAAATCTAGGTCCAAAAGTAAGTTGAGTTCAGGAAAAGTATTGAGTCTTAAATGCAGTAGGATGGGGGCACCCTGGTGGCCTGGCAGAGAAGGCTACCACCGAAGTAATCCACATACATCCCAAGGACCCAGGTTTGAGACCCAGGACCGGGGTGCGGGCAGGGATCAAGATGAACAGGGAAATAAAAGAAATAACTGGGTAGGCCCTGGTGGAGCAGCATTTTGGTCACCCATCTGCAGCCGGGAGCGCAGTCCACCATCATCCCAAGGGTCCCGATTCACGTCCTGGGGCTGGGAAAACAAGATGAACAACTAAATAAAATGCTTCTGCTCCTCTCTCTTCCTGTCTGCCTTCATGCCTTCATTCCTGCCTGCACCTTTCCTTTAAGAAATAGGAAGAAAAATGTAAAGTGGCTCAGATGCTAAGCTAGCGGCTCTCTCTTCTCTCTCCTCTTTCTTAGAATTCTTCTTCTTCTCTTGAAAAAAAAGGAGACTAACTCCTGTCCTGCAGAGGCTGGCGGAGTGAGTCCTGGGAGATGGGAAGGTCGAGGCCTCCATAGGGTTAATCGTTGGTCTCCCCAGCATCTTGCTAAGAGCAGAGAACAGCCTCAGGTTCCAGTGTTCTGTGCTTGAATGAAGAGGGAAAATTTGAATTGTCATTTCTTTTCCTGAGATTGTGGCGTGAAATGATCCAACTTAATTAGGGCGCCAGTTGTTCCACATCCTCACCAACACTTGTTACTGTGAAACTTTCCATTTTAACCATGGTGGTCACCACAGACGTGAGGACACCCTCTCCTGGCCCTGGACCACCCCAAAAGCCCTATCCTGGGGCCCACCCTTTGCCACCATGATTCATGGCCTACCAGCCACCTCTACCCTCTCCATCCTGGAGGTCCCTGGGACCTCACCTCCACCTCCACGACCAGCTGCACATCTGCCTCGACCTTCATCTCTACCACCTGAGAAGAGGCTTCCTGCACCGAGAAAAGCAGGCTGTGACAATCAGATACGAGAGAAGGCGGAGATTTGCATAGGTTGTGAATGTTTTCCCTGACAAGTCTGTGGTTTTCATTGTATTTATTTATTGTTATTTTTCAAATTGTAGTGACTTTGATTTTACACATTAAAATAAACTCCTGTGTAGGTTCCTCATGTGTGCAGGTCCCCAGTCCTCAGCCCACCCTGCCCTCCTCCACATCTCCAAGTGTTCGTCCCCAGTGTCCAGGGGCCTCCGTCACCACTTGCTTCCCCGTTCCCCCCCATCCCCTATTGGTGACCTCAGTTTTGTTGCAAGTGTCCCGGGGTTGGTTTTAGTTTTGTCTGTTCCTTTATTTTGTCTGTTCACATTCCACCTGTAAGTGAGGTTGTCTGGTCTCTATCTTTCTTCTTTTGACTTATTTCTCTAACAATCCCCTCTAGATCCATCCATGCTGATTCAAATAACAGGGTTTCGTCTCTCCTAAGGGCTGCATCATGTTCCATTGTGTGTATGGACCACATCTTCTTTAGCCATCATCTGACGTTGGGCACTTAAGTCGTTTCCAGTTCTCAGCTGTTGTGAACAGGGCTGCAGCAGACACGGGGGTGCAGACATCTCTGCAGATGGGTGATTTCGTATCTTTCGGATGAACACCCAGAATGGAATGGCAGGATCATATGAGATTTCCATCTTCAACCAAGTCTGCTTTTGTCTCTCATAGTTTTGCCCCTAACAGACCTTTCATTCTCAAAAAAAAAAAGGAAAGTGTAAGATGATACAATCCAGCACCACTGAGCGGAGCGGAAGGCACGACCATGACCTGGTCCCTAGTGGACGGCGTTGGGGCCCGTGCCTCCTGACAATGCCCCCCCTCAAATCTTGCCTAGACTCTGATGTGCACCATCACCAGCTTGACCTTCTGGGACCCCAGCTGCCAGGCAGAGGACAGAGACCACCAGCTCCTCTTACACAGTTCCTACACTGACTGCGGCATGACAGTGACGGAGAATGTGGTCAACAACGAGGTGAGAGCTGGCACAAGGGGCCAGGCACTGCTGAGCTGGGGCCCCCTCCAGGCTGGGGGGTGTTTGAGAGAGCGGGGCGTGGCGGTCAGCAGGATGACAGGACGAGCTTAGCCGCCGGTGACTCAGTCCCCTCATTGTGCTGGGCGGGACACCCCGTGGGTCCCTTTCTGGTCCTCATCAGCTCTCTGGCTCTGTTCCTGCAGGTGGTCATCAACCTCCTGTCGAGCTCGTCACCACTGCAGGTGAGACAGGTGTCACTGTGCTAACTCAGCTGGTCCTGGGGCCCTTCCCCGGCCTGGGAGGGAAGTGGGGGGTCTCAGGAAACCCAGGCCCTGATCCTGGCAAGTCACATGTCTCCGCCCGACCTCAGTCTCCACTCTGTATAAGTCAGAGCATCCTCACTCACACCGGTTGCAACCTGGGGCAAATCACTTACGCTTTCTGAGCCCCAAATCATGTCTGGAAGCAGTGGCATCAGAAAAGACCCCCACCCCTGTCCCAAGGGCATTCCTGTAAGCCTGAGATGTTGGGAGGAAAGCACTTTACACCGGTGCAGTGAGCTCTTGATAAATACTAGTTTTCTTTAAAAAAGATTCGATGGGCACACCCTGGTGGAGTAGTGGTTTTGTCAGCTGCCTCCGAAGGAGCACAGGCCACATACCCCTGGGTTTGAATCCCAGGTCCTGGGGGAAATAACCAGTTTAAACAATGAAATACAAATGTTAAAAAAAAGGTCCAAATGAGGGTCAGACAACTCTGGACTGTGTCTCCTGCGCCCGCCTGCCCCCTCACCTTCCTGGCCCGGCACCTCCCAGGCTGATCCCACCTCCCGCCTGTCTCCCCAGAAAAAGGTGCGCTGCATCAGCCTGGAGAACTTCTCCTTCCAACTGGGCCTCTACCTCAGCCCGAAGTTCCGCCAGGCCTCCAGCACCATCGAGCTGGGCCAGCAGGGCTTTGTGCAGGTACCGGGCCCTGGGGTTTCTCAGCATCTCTTTCCCCAGGAGTGCAGACATGAGACTTTAACCTCCCAAGGGAAGGAGGAGGCCAGTGTGGTGCACGGTGGAGGGGAGGGAGAGAAAGGCAGAGCTCAGGGACATGGGTGGAATGTCACCACCTCATGACCACTGCTCTGAACACTCCTTCCCTGGTTGAGACCCAGAGGCAGAAACTGGAGAATCATCCTAGCTTTGTGCAGAGGGTGGGGAGCAAGGATTGCAAGGAATGGACCCCGCCTCCTCTCTCTCACCTCACCCTGCAGGTGAGCATGTCCCCATCAACCCCTGACTTCATGCTCCAGCTGGAAAGCTGCCAGCTGGATCTGGGACCCGAGGCAGACAGCATGGAGCTCATCCAGAACCAGGCAGCCAAGGGCAGCTGTGTGAGCCTGCTGTCCCCAAGCCCCAGTGGTGACTTGCGCTTCAGCTTCCTCCTCCGTGGCTACATCGTGCCCACACCCACCACTGGCACCCTCAACTGCACCATAAGCCTGCATCACAGGACTTGGCATCTGGTGAGTGGGGCCTGGGCCACGCCTAGTTGAAGGGTAGCTTCTGGATCTGGGGTTCCCAAAAAAGGATGTGACAGCCCAGTAAGATCAGCTGGTGAGCGGCTGAGCCTTCATCAAGTGTGTGGCTTCTGGCTACCAGGGGTACTTTTGCTGCCATCCTACAGTCTCTGCTGTGTCTTGGACACTGGTAGGATATACAGTGCAACCATCCATCCATCCATGCATCTGTCCATCCACCTCCCACCCATCCATTTATCTACCTACTGTACATCCATCCATCCATCCACCCACCTACCATTCATTCGTCCACCAGGCCACCCAGTCATCATACACCCATCTATTTATCCATCCGACCACCTACTCACCCATCCATTCATCCATCATCCCACTCAGATTCATCCATCCATCCATCTATCCATCCATCCATCCACCCACACACCCATCTATCATATAATATGACTACCTATGTAATTTCAATAAACAGGAGAGCTCAGGGAAGAGGGTTAAGAAAGAGGACACAAACTTCTGATGTTTCTGCATTTACTAGTCATACTTTACTATTAGTGGAGCCCAGTTCTCAGGCACTCAGCCCGGACACACTCACACAGCCATCCCAGCGCCTTGCACAAAGAAAGGTCTCTAGGATTAAAAACATCTTTCATGAACCTAGAGGAGCCTATGGGAGCACTCCTCCAGGAGCAGGCCTCTCCCTCCAGCCAGCGAGCCTAGGTCTCTGGGCCAGCCTGGTTCATCTCTCTGAGGACTTCACAAGGGTAACGAGTACAGCACGGAGTTCCCCCGCAATCCTCATGGGAGTCAGGGGCCTCCCAAGAACTCCCAGGGAACATTCTAGTAGCAGCCAAGGATTGTCCACCAGACACCCTCCATAGCCAGCACCCCCTGGGACTTGACCAAACACTCCCAGCTACAAAGTGATGGGATGGACTTCAAAGCCAATGTCCCAGGATGGGCTGTGACAGGCTACAGTCACAGAGCCAGGGAGTAAGGCTGTGCCACACACACCACTCTTCCTCCCCCAGAATGTCCACAGGACGGTCTCCATGCGCCTGAACATCGTCAGCCCTGGCATGCCTGGTAAGTTATCTCTAGGGCTCTGGGGTTCCAGGGACAGAGGTCAGAGTGGGCCGAACAGATGGCCAGCAGGGCTGGGGCCTGCACACTGCAGGGAGGACCCCAGAGAGCAGCCTCGGGCAGAGAGGAAAAAGAGAGGGGCTTCCCCGCAGCCTAGTGTAGGGCCCACAGCTGCACCTCCTGGAGGGAGCCTTTGTTCAGGACCTCCCTCTGGGCTGGGACTCCAGGCCTGCAGCTCTTCTCGAGGCCACAGCTGCTGTTGACCGTGCTGGGGGTATGAGGTTCCCAGAACCGGGCCTGGATGGGATGGAAGTACCTTGTAGAGGCTGCTGGCTTCACCTTCCTCAAAGCCCTGTGTGGGGGATGCTGCTTTAGCCCAGCACCAGCCAGCCTTGTTGTTAGCTCTCCCTGGGCCCAGGTCCCCAACAAGCAGACGAGTCCTGACCCTGGGAGGCACCCACCTCAGCCTGCACAGCCCATGACCCAGACAACAGGACTGACAGCCTGGGAGCGGAGGCCCACGGGGAGGTTGCTGGAGACGCACTGGAGTCGGGCGCAGCAGGGGAGGTTTGGGAAAACCGAAGGGTTGAAGAGCCCTGGGAGGCGCTCAGGCCCGTCCCCACCAGGGCGGCGGGCTCAGTGGAGTGCAGGGGCCAACCTAAGGGAACAAAGCAGGCCACAGCAGACTCTGGACTCACTTCGCTCACATTCTGTCATCCTTCCTCCCTAAAAATGCGTCTCCATCAGCCTCGGGAGGCAGAGGCCTGACCCACAGGCGTGGCTGGGTCTTCGGGGCGGATGTTCAGTGATCATGGTTTAGTGCCAGGCAGGGTATGATGGACCCATTTTCTAGATGTGGAGACTGAGGTACAGCGAAGTCCGGGTCAGTGGCTGAGCTGGGTCGGCCCCCAGACCTGTGCTCTCAGTCACACAATAGGGTAGGGCACGTCGTGGGGGCAGTGACCACAGCCGGCCTTCTGCTCACGCAGGCAAAACCCTGGTCCTGCCGGCCGTGCTGGGCATCACCTTTGGTGCCTTCCTCATTGGGGCCCTGCTCACCGCTGCGCTCTGGTACATCTACTCGCACACGCGTGAGTATCCCAGGCCCCCACCATGAGTGCTCAGGACCCCTCCACCACCACCTGGGGGGCCCGGTGAAGCCTCTGGGGGAGGGGGGCACCCCGGCCGGGGCCCTGACCTCCGCCCCTGCCCCCAGGTCCCCCTGGCAAGCGGGAGCCCGTGGTGGCGGTGGCTGCCCCGGCCTCCTCAGAGAGCAGCAGCACCAACCACAGCATTGGGAGCACCCAGAGCACCCCCTGCTCCACCAGCAGCATGGCGTAGTGCCCGGCCCGGAGCCCTGGGGGCCACCCTGCCAGCCCTCGCCCAGCAAGAGACACCGAGCGGCCCCCCGCTGGAAACCCCTGGCCATGGACTCACCTCGGGATCCCGACCCTTCCACTCAGCCAAGGACGAACTGTGCCCTCTGCGCCCATCCCTCCTGCCTCCTTCTCAGAGGCCTGCTGCCAGTGGAGGCACCAGCTTGGAACACCTCAGGGTCCCCCCACCCCACTGCATAGACCCTTCAGACTTAGTGAGCCTGGGGTGTGGCCGCCCGGGATCACGGAGAGAGAGACCACAGGCCTGTACCTCCACGCTGTAGAAGCCCAGCCCCAGCCCCTGGAACTGGAGCCAGCGCTGCGCCGGGTGTGGGAATCCAAAGACTCTGCCTGGCCCTCCGGGCTGGGACGAAGGAGGCCCCGGCCAGAGCGGCAACCACACCTGAACCAGCACAACTTTGGCAGAGAAACAGAAGTGCAGGGGTGCCTGCTGGGGACAGGGCACCTAGCTCCTTCCTGCAAGGACACCCCTCCCTCCTAGCCCAACAGGGAGGCAGCAGATGGGAGTGGTCCAGCTGCCTGTCCTGGGCCCACCCCATATACTCACCACCAATAAATCAGACCATGAAACAGTGATGAGCTGGGCTGGGCTGGAAGGGAAGGGCCACCTAGGACCGCGGGTGGGGGGCAGCTCTCAGTTCAAATCCTGAACCTGCCACTTCTTGGCTGTGACCGTGGGCAGGTCCCGTGGCTTCTTTAAGCCAGCCACAATCCCCTCCTCTGTGGAATGGGTAGGAGAATCTCCATCACGAGGTCTCTGTGAGGTGTGCCGAGCAGAACCTGGCAAGTGGTCAAGTCTTCCATTTCACAGAGGAGCCACCTGAGGCCCAGCGGGAGGGAGGGACTTGTCCTAGCCACACAGCTCAGGCTCCTAGATAATCCAGGTCCCGTACCAGATGCAGCCATCCCAGCCCCACTTCCCTGCTCCCTGTCTGCCGAGGGAGCTAGAAGTCAAAGGTTGATCAAATGTTTTGCCATTTATTTAAAAAAAAAAAAAAAAAAAAAAAAAAGTTAAAGGCTTTCATTCACTCCAGCAGCCCTCTGTCCCCAGGCAGGGGCCCTCTGCTTTCCCAGAAGGCCCCTGGGAGGAAATCTGTCAACCAGCACCTGGTAGGAGCCCATCCAGGCCAGGCAGCTCACGCAATACACCGCGTCTGAGATAGGAAGCAGTGGGGTCGCAGGCAGCCCGGAAGGCTCACAACAGCCAGAGACTGGGAAGGCCCTGCGGTGTCAGCAGAGAAAGGGGAGGCCAAGGGCACTCTAGGCTCGGACATGTAGGACGTCCAATCCCAGCTTCCCACCCAGTTGCGCTGTCCAGAACCCAGGTCCCTGGACCAGTCTGGACGATCAGGAAAGCAGACGACAAAAGGCACCTAATGCAGGAGTTCATGGTGAGAACGCAGGGCGGGCGTGGGTGAACCCCACCTCCAACCCCACTGCCTGGGCTACTGCGACAGGGAGGGCTCCAGCAGTCGCAGGACGCCGCCCACCAGGTGCAGGCTCCCTGTGACTAGCACGTGGATGGCGGCAGCCTCCCGGAGCATGCCGGCCCCACTCTCTGACACGGGGTGAGCCAGGAGGCCCCGTGGCGGGCTGGGCGGCTGAAAGACAGGGTCCCGGCCTTGGCTGATCCACTGCAAGGCATGGGAGATGCAGCTGAAGACGAGGGAGCGGGCGCTGTGGGTGTGGGGCAGGCGGGGTGCCAGCAGCAGGGACGTGGGCCCCTCAGGCTCGGGGCTGGGTGTGCTCCAGAGATCTGGGCTGGCCTGCTCCTCGCCCAGGTGGCTCCAGTATTGCTGGTGGTCTAAGCAGCGGAGCAGCACCTGGTCCAGCGTCACCGTGAAATTCTGCTGATCTGCGGGGCACAGGGAAGAGACATCAGCGAGGGGTGGGAAGGCTCAATTCCAGGCCTTTGTGTGCATATCGGATCCTGAGGTCACTGAGTGATGAGGAAACAGGCTCAGGTGGGCACTGTGACTTGCCCACTGCAGAGCCGTGGGGGGCGGGGCAGGGCAGGGCAGCCTCGCTTCAGGCCCCCCCTGCCCTAGCCTCGCTGCCTCGTCTGCAAAATGGAGGGCCAGCTGGGGTCCCTCAGCAGGTGGGCATAAGTATTCCCAGACACGCGAATTCCTGGACTGTCCCGAGTTGGAGGTGCAGCCTGGGGATCTATAATCTTTACAAGACTCAAAAATATATTTGAAGGTGACTCACAGTAAAAAACACAGTTTACAATGGCCACCCAGCAGCTACATACATCGTGTATATATATACGCCTAGGACAGAACCTTTATCAAACAGCACCTACCCCAACTTTGTGCAAGGCACATTGGTCATTTCTCTTTAAGTCTGTCTCATTTAAAATAAAAATGCTGCTTGACACCTACTCAAACGATTTCAAGAACCATCAGTGGCCTGTAATGTGCATTTTGAAAACTGTCTTCCCTGACAACTCCTTTTCAGGGTTGCAGTCGCGCGGTGTAACACTGAAAATTCTGTCCCCCGGGGTCTACAATGAGACAAACATACTGCCTAGCCCAGACCTCCAGTTCAGAAGCCCCTCTGTCACCCAACAGGTCACCACCAGGGCACCCCTCTCTGGGCCCTCTGGCCCCTATCCAGTCCCAGAGCTCAGCCCCACCCTTCTCACCTGCGTTGTCCATGGATGATACCTCTGTCAGGTTAGGGCAGAAAACCGCATAGTCAAACTGGCAGGGCTAGAAGACCAAGGGGAAAAGCTGGGTGTCAGAGCCCTGAGAGGGTGTCCCCCAACCCCAACTTCCACCTGCGCCACAGGCATGTCCCCACCCTGGATGAACTGAAGGTGTGCTGTAGAAAGTGGCCCACAGCGCTTCAGTGCCCTCCCACCGCAGCAGACCCTGCACAGCCCAAGGCCTGGCCAGCAAAGGTACAGCTCACTGCACAGATGGGGCAAGAGGCAGGAGCGGGGGTTGGGTCACAGCTGCTACAGAGCAGACCCCCAGTCAGAGAGGTTTTGTTTTTATTTTGTGCACCCCCTTACTTAGGTCTTGAACCCAAACCCAGGTCCTTGGGCCAACTAAGCCACAAGGGTGTGCCCAAGAGGGCTTCTGGGTAGGAACAGCCAGCCTCCTGGTCTGGAACAAAAAGCTCCGACAGCCTGGGGCAGCCTCGGTTTCCCCAGCAGAGGAGTGTCTCTTCACACCGTGCGGCTCACTGATGCCTTAACCCAACTTAAGAAGCAGGTTTCCTGGGTAGCAATCCCATCTTTATGGAGAGGCGAACTGAGGGTCAGGGACAAGCGATCTCTGGTTCAGGGTCACGTACTGCTTGTCGAAGGGGCAAGCCAAGTGAGTCCGGAGCCTCCCTGCCTCCCTGCCACCCTGGTCTTGAGCCCATCCAGGAGGAGAACGAGGGGACTCCAGACCAGACTTCCCCATGTGCCGGGTTCTCTTATATTTAATCCTCAGAAGAATTCATGGTTGCGGGGATCAGTTTCATTCTACAGCTGAGGAAACTGGAGGTCCAGGGATGACGACGCTGGTGGAGGCAGGGTCCTACAGCCGGAACCGGGGGCGACGGCCCGCTGCCCACACCTGACCCGGCCCCTCACCTGCAGCAGCTTCAGCAGGGCCGCGGGATCCCGGTCCCCGGTGGAGTTGAAGAGTAAGACACGCACCTCAGACCCGCTGCAAGAGGTGCAAGAGAAGGGTCTGAGTGCTGCGCCTCCCTCTGCCAGTGCCCCGCTCGACCCTTCTTCCAGAAACCGGCTCTAAGCCGCTTCCTACTCCCCTGGCCCCGCCCCCTCCGGGCCCCGCCCCCTCCGGGCCCCGCCCCCTCCCGCCAGCCGCTCCAGGTCCCGCCCCTCCTTACCGAAGCCCCGCCCCCAGCCACGCTTCGGCTCTCACCAGACCGGCCTCCCGCGGCCTTGCACAGCCTGACGGAACCAGCGCACGCAGGCTTGCACACTGCTGGAGGTGTGCGCGCCGTCCAGGTACCAGGTGAGGGGCCCGCGCCGCAGCATCTGCGTGCGCCCCAGCCACTCCGCGTCCCGAAGCCCTGAGGAGGCGGGGCAAGGCAGCCCTCCAGCGCCGCTGCGAGGATGCCCTCCCACATCCCTGCCCGCCTGCAGCTCGGAAGGCTGACCCTCTGGGCGCTCATCAACCCAGCCGCCTCTTACTGGGTCGGTCCCTGGGATGAGCTCGGGCCCAATCCGGACAGATCTACCAGGCTACCCTGAGAGGGGCTGGCCGCTTAATTCCAGTGATAAAGGTGGCGAGCCCTTAGCTGGGAGAGATTAGGTCACAAAACACGCGGGTCCTAGGGCCGGCTGGCATGTGATTCAGGACTGGCTCGGACTCTGTCAGGGCTCTGACGTGTGCACACAGTGTGCACAATGGAGTCACCTGAAGGGGGTTCAGAAAAGCCATGCGCACCTACTATGTGCTGAAAGCTTTAAGGGAAGCAGACAGCTTGATAATATCACCGTCTTCAAGCACCCCAAGGTCTCATGATGTGGAGGACGACGACAGTCATAGCTATCAGCCACCGCTAGCTGAACACTATTCTACAGCCTGAACCCCAGTGGTGCCCCCTCATGGTGGGGACTCTAATGGTCTTTTGGCAGATGGGGAATCACAGGCTCAGGGAGGTCAAGGCCAGAGGAGCTTCCTGATTTCCTGCCTTTCTCTTGGGCACACCTCGAATTGTTCCTACCTTTCATATAGGAAACCAGACCTTCTGACGGTCCTTGCTGATCTGGAAGGTTCTACTCACCGTGCCGCATGTGGGGTGTGGGCTGGAACACGGGAGCCAGGGGCAGCTGCTTTAGGAAGCTCGGCTTGGACACCTTCAGCTCCCCGATGCCTGAGGGGCAAGGGCGAGGGAGGCAGGGAGGGGTGTGGGGACTGATGTGCTCAAGACCCAGAAGCTGGCTCCACATGCCCCCCACCCCCCCGTGCCCCTACTCACTGCCCCCTTACCCTGACGGTCCTGTCGCTGCAGCCAGCAGCGAGCCAACTGCAAGGCCAAGGCTGCATTGGACCGCTGGTGCTCTCCGTCGAGGCCCAGGGTCAGCGGAGAAGCCCCTTCCTCCAAGGCTTCCAGGGGTGGGCACAGGTAGAGAGGACACTGCGGGAAAGACGGGCAGTTGGGCAGGGAGCTGCTGCTGCCACCTTGGCCAAGAGACCCTCACTGATGCCAGCAGCCTGTCCACTTTCCCCCCCACCTGGAAGCCACCACGCCCTGCCCCTAGAATGGCACCCTCGCTGCACAGATGGGCAAACTGAGGCCCGAAGGATAGTCTCTCCCCAGTCAGGCCCCACCCTCCCACCTCCAGTCAGACTCACTGAGATCTGCTGGGCACGCTCTCTCAGCACTGCCAGGGGCCCTTCCGGCTGCAGCACAGTGAAGGCGGGGACCCCACGCTGTGGGGGTAGGGAGAGTGAGACAGGGGCTGTGAGGGCCTCCACCGCCCATCTCTGGGCCACTTACCCACCCTATCTAGGACCTATGGGCCCCAGGTTCTTCATGCAGAGACGAAGGTTCAAGGTGGGAGTCAATCGCTCCAATCACACAGGGACTCCGCTAACGCCCAAGACCCCACCCTGAGTCAGGAGACAAATGAGTGACGCTGCCCCAACCCCATTTCCCTGAGCCTCCAGGTATCCACCCTCCCATGCCTTTCCGGTCACCTTGAAGATGCCTCCTTTCTGCCATGCGATCTTCTCCATCGTGTCCCCCAAAAGGCTGGTGTGGTCAATGCCAAGAGAGGAGACCCCGCACACCACAGGCTTCCTGCAGAAGACAAACGGGCCAGGACGTCCCACCCTGGCAGCCAGGCTCCTGGCCATCAACCACCTCTCCGGCAGCCCCTCACCTGATGATGTTGGTGCAGTCGTACGCCCCGCCAATGCCCACTTCCACCACTGCCAGGTCCACCTGCAGAGGACCAGATGGCATGGCAGGGGGCACCCAGAGGCATGGGAGCCCCTAGCCTGTTGAGATTCCCCTCCCCAAGGCCTGTTGAGATTCTCCTCCCCAAGGGAAACGTGGGCACGCACTTTCTCTTGGAGGAAGACGTGGAAGGCCATGAGCGTGAGGAAGCGGAAGTAGGGGGGCATGGAGCCACAGCTGCTGTCGTCCTGTGGATGGAACCAGGTCAGTGTGGGGACCCTGCGGCCTCTGCTCTGGGGATAGGGGTCCCAGGACGTGCAGTGCCCTCTGGGTCCACCCACCCGCCCCAGCACCCCTATCCTGCCCACCCAGCAGCCCCCTGCATGGGGCACCTTGGTTTCCTCCATCCGGTGGTAGAGGCGCCAGAAATGTTTGGTGAAGAGCTCGGGGCTGATGGGCTGCCCGTTGATGCGGATCCGCTCCCGCACCTGCACCAGGTGGGGAGAGCTGCCGGGGAGACCTGGGGTCATCAGGACTCCTTCCCCAGCCCCCCAGCACCTCACCCGGGCCCCCCAGGCCCTGCTGGGGCTGGTCCACTGGGCTCTGGGCCTCACCTCTCCTGCGTCCATCGGGACTTCCCAGCTCTAGACTGTAGCCCTCTGCTCACCCCCGTTCTAACACCAGCCCGTTACCTCTTCACCCCTCTTCACCCGGCTCACTCCACAGGTCCCAGCAGGCAGGTACAGCCCAGGAAGAGACTGCGAGTCTGCAAGTGCCTGTCTTCTGGGCTAAGTGTGGATGCCTGAATCTGACCAAGATGGGCGGCTGTCCGGACAGCCACGCACCAGCTGAGGCCGGCAGAGGAGGCAGGGCTCCCAGGGAAGGCCCGACGCGGGGGTCATAAACTACATCTTCCTAGTCCTGTAAGCCTATGCCAGGTCTGCAGCTCCTTAGGGCAAACACATCCTAATGGATAAATATTTCTATGTGATTAAAAAACTGTATACAGATTTACATGAATAAAAAGACATCTGACTGTTTCTGTTCTGGATTCAATTTATAGACTGCTGGCCCCTTCATGGGCACATCCAAAATTATTTTTTTCATTATGAAAATTAAAGACTGGGTACGCCCTGGTGGAGTAGCAGTTAGGCCCACCGCCTCTGGAGACGTGCAGTCCACATATATCCCAAGGCCCGGGTTCATGTCCCAGGTCCGGGGCAACAATCAATGTGAACAGCTAAATAAAAATAAAATAAAATGCTTCTTCCTGTCTCTTCCTGCCTGCCTGCCTACTCACCTTCATTCCTGCCTGCACCTTTCCTTTAAAAATAAGTCTGTCATCAACTCGGATCTTTGTTGGATAAACACTGGGCAGAGAGACTTGCAGCTGATCTTCCGGAGGTGACCCTGAGATGCTGGCTGGTTGGTTCCACAGCACCCACCTCGCAGCCCACGCTAGGATATACCACTCCCCTTCACACCTCAGTACCTAAAGAATCCTGTCTTCAGGCCGTAGCTTCGGAGGATGCGTTCAGTGAAGGCACAGGTGGAGCCCTAGAGAGAAGAGAGCTTGTCTGGGCAGGCCCCACCCACCCCACCCCACCAGCTGGTCACCACACCCCTGGGTGCTGCCCTTCACCTTCCCCTTGGTCCCAGTGACATGGATGATGTTCAACTGGTCCAAGTCCTCCACCTGGGACAGACAGACAGACAAGGCCAGCCGCCTCAGCCACAGGGCTGACAGACAGACAGGAGTGAGGGCTGGTCATGGGTCCTGCCCACTTACTTGCAGCCCACTTCGTGCCAAGTACAGCTCCATGGTTTCCAGCTGCACCTGAGGGTCACCCCGCTGGCGCTTCACCTGCTCCAGGTAGCCAGCATTGGTCTGCAGGGTGTTGAGTGTGCGCACTGCATCCTGGAACAGTCCCCAGGGAGCAGGGTAAGGCTCTCTCGGGGTCCATGGGGACAAGAGGTAGACTGTGCACCAGTGGCCAGGAAGCCAGGCCTGCTGTCTCTGCTCTGTGGCCCCAGCCTAGAGATTAAGCTCCAGAGAGATAAGAGGCATCTTTCCAGCTCTGGCAGATTCAGGAGCTGGGCCAGTTCTGCCCCACCCAGGAAGTGTCAGGCAAAGCCAGCAGTGTGTCTAATCTAACGGGACAGGTGTGGATTCCCATCTGGCTGCCCAGGTTTCACTCCCAGAACCTTCATCCTCATCCCCTTTAGTGGGGGAGCAGGGCAGAACCACAGAAGGCGAGGTGGCGGGGTGGGGGAGTCTGTCTTAGAACTGGAAGAATTAGAACTAGGAATTCCTGGTGCCCAACCCTGAAGATTGGGGTTCCATATTCTGACCCAAGAAGACTGCTCGCAACAAGGGTGCCTCTGTCCCCATGGACCCTTATGAGCCTTAACTTGCTCCCTGGAGGCTGTGATCACCAGTATGCAGATGGGGAGAAGGCTCCAATGGAGGAAAGGTATTTTTTCAGGGCACCAGGAAGGAAGGCAGAGCCTCAGGAGGGTCCCCAGATTTGTTTAACCCCAGGGTTGAAGGCCCCACTTCCATCAAACTGGTGCCACCTGCCTGGCTGCTATCAGGTTCCTGTCTAATGGCCCCTGGCACAAAGGCAGGAGGAAATTTTGTTTTCCAGATTCTTGTTCCCCCCAGAGGGGCGGCCCCTAATTCCTCCCCACCCCCCCAATTCTAAGCACTGGGATCTCCTGAATCCTGGAGACGCCCACCCCAGATTCATATTCCTGGATCTCTCAAATATGAACTGAATCCCTTTCAGACTGCTGGTTCAGACCCTCTCCGGAAAAACGAGAACGCCGGAAGCCCAGCTAAACCCCTGGACCTCTCGACCCTATCACGGGGGGGCCCTTCTGTCCAAGGCGAGCCACCTCAGCCTCAGAATTCCCAGATCCGGGGGCCTGACACCAACTTCCTGGGCCCGCTCCGCGCCCCCAACCAAGCCGGGACTCCAGGATGTCCCGGCCCTCCGAGTCTCTAAGTTCGGGCTGTAGTCCCTCCCTCAGCTGGAGGAGCCCGGATGCTGGCTGGCTCAGGCCCGACCCACGTGTCACCGCACGACCCCGCGCCGGCGGGCCCGCGGATACCTGATACTCCATGCCTGGCTCCTGCGGCGCGGGCCACGCGCTCAACGCTCGCCGCCCCGCTCCCGGGGTCGTTGCACCACGCGGAGAGACCGCCGCCAGGGACAGAGCCATGCGCAGGTGGCCTTGTGCCCGCGACATGTCCCAGCGAGGGCGGCGGCCAGCTGGGCGCGGGGCCGGGACGCCCCGCCCCTCTCTCCCCGCCCCTTCTCGCCAGGCCCCGTCCCCCGGTCTCGGGGCCCGGCCGCACCAATCAGAATCCACGAGGTGCCATCCTTGTGCGGGGCGGCAGGGCCGGCGGGCGGGCGCGCCGAGGGCTTCGCCACGCTTGTGAGGGGCACGCGGCGGCGTGTCCTCGCCCCGGAGGAACACGAGCTCCTCTCGTCACCCAAGGACCTGGCGCACCCCTAAAAATAGCCAGGCCTAGTCAGCAGCTCTCAGCCTGTGCCCCCGGCCGGAGCCAGCCCCCGGCCCCGAGCCCGGATGGAATGACAGAGCTGGCGGACACCCCGTGGCGGCCACTGAGTCGGCCTGAACGGTCCGGACCCCACGTGGGGATCGATGGCCGACGGCGGAGATGCAGCTCCTGCCTCCAGGAATCTGA
This sequence comes from Solenodon paradoxus, assembly GCA_004363575.1. NCBI lineage: Eukaryota > Metazoa > Chordata > Mammalia > Eulipotyphla > Solenodontidae > Solenodon > Solenodon paradoxus. The sequence continues at coordinate 30,688 of RJWH01004042.1, read as the reverse complement.
CAGCCGATTGCGGGGCAATAGACCTAAATAGACCTAAACCACTGGGGCCCCCAACCGGCCCCAGGCAGCCCTGGAGGGCTTCCTGGGAAAAGTGTCAGACTGAGACTGAAGCCTGGGGCTGGGGGACCCAGTGGGGAACTTTTCCTGTTACCCCTTGACCCCCAATGCTCGCACAGAAAAAGTGGGGTGGTGCTTCCCCTTTTACAGCTAAGGTCCAGGAGGCACATTGGCCTGGAAGGCGGGAGGCTTGCTTGGAATAACTCCCTGGGCAAGTTCTCACCGAAGACCGGACCCACCAGGGACGCCTCAAACAACTGCTGGGATTTCAGCACCTCCCTCCCTCTTTCCTGGAGGCTTTGAGAGTAAATATTTTTCTGAAATGGTTTCATTTTGAAATAAGCAAATAACGTGCAGGGACACTTCCATCATTGGCTGGACTTTCCTCTCCTGATTTCTTTTTCTTTTTTTGGAGCAAGAGGCATTTTATTTCATTCTCCTTTAGTTGTTCACACTGGTCGTTTCCCCCCAAACCCAGGACTCGAACCCAGGGGTACATGGCCTGTGCTCCTTCCTAACCACTGCTCCACCATTGACCTAACCACTACTCCACCGTTGAAATTTTCTCTATACATGTATATGATGTATTCAGTGCATTAAAATGATCATTAAGGAGTTCTAGGTGTGCTCTGGTGGCTTAGGTGCTAAGCCTGTAACTGGGACACAGACCATGTAAAAGCTGGAATACCTGAAGTCCTTCCCTAGCAACCTGAACTGAGGACACGTCCCCTAACTACCCCCTACCCTTGAACTCTGACTCTCCTGAGAGCTGTGACCCCTGGGTACTCCCAAAGGGAGGTCCTGTCCCCCCATATATAAGAGACTCCACTTTAACAGCTCGTTCTCTTGCTCCTGTCACCCCACGCTGCATGCTGTCACTTGTGTTTAGTTGTTTTCTAAACTTGCCACGTGGTGCTGGGACTAGGCTAGGCGTCTCCCCTCAAATTCTTTCCAGGACAAACTCTGCACTTGCCAGTGCCAGGCATCCGCATCAGCTTACATTCGAAGTTGGCTAGGTTTTACCTGAAAAGATAGTCACTAAGTACAATAGATCCCTTATTAAATTTGTAAAATTCTGTTAATATTGTTAATCCCTTACTATGTATTTAAGATTTTTTAATAAATTAATTCTTCACTCCTTGTCACTTCTCATCTTTAATGTTTTGAACTTTGTAAATAAACCTTTTTTTTTTTTTCTTCACAAAAACCACCTGAGAAATTGGGGTGCAGCTTAGACTCACTGGCGGTGTAGAATCAGCTGAATACGGCATATTATTTGAAGGAGGTTGAGCACTTTCTTCTGTTAAAAGCCATTTGTATTTCCTTTACATACTGCCCAGCCTGTGGAGGGGCCCCAAAGCGGCTGCCCCTTTTACCTCATGTTAAAGTCGGCACTGACTGCAGTGGGCCACGGCCACTACTGTTGTTCCCACCCTGTGAGGAAACAGAAGCCCCAGGAAGAAGATTCCCCCCACCCCCAGCACCTATTTCTTCAAAGGGAGCAGAACACCGCTACATGGTTGAGCCGCAGGTAAGTACTATGGGGGTTATCTCTGGCACCGTGGGGTTATCTCTGGCACCGTGGGGGTTATCTCTGGCACCGTGGGGTTATCTCTGGCACCATGGGGTTATCTCTGGCACCGTGGGGGTTATCTCTGGCACCGTGGGGGTTATCTCTGGCACCGTGGGGTTATCTCTGGCACCGTGGGGGTTATCTCTGGCACCGTGGGGGTTATCTCTGGCACTGTGGGGTTATCTCTGGCACTGTGGGGTTATCTCTGGCACTGGGCCAGTTACTGGGTATTTCTGGCACCGGAATGGTTAAAGAGCCATGTTGTTTAGGCAGGACATTTAGAGCGGGGTTTATAGGGGCACCCAATTTGCTTTTCACTTAAGGTGCCATAATTCCTTGCACCAGCCCTGGCTGTTTATTTGAAAACCCCAGACCACATATTAGCACCTGATCACTGATGGGCATCCATAGTACTCCTTGCTGCTGCCTGGCTGCCCTGTTCCTGCTCAGATTGCTCCACCTCCTTTCCTCCCTTTGTCTCAAGTACATAACTTTGACCCGTTTTCACCATCCCAATGTCCCATTTTTGTCTCAAGGAAATATGGTCAACCTAGTCAAAATTCTGCTCAGGGAGGGTCCAGTCCAGTGGGCAAGAGGACACTAAAGAAAGACTGGCTCAGGCAGCTGAGGCAGTTAAAGTACAGACCATGCAGAGTTTAAGGATCTGTCTTTGAGACCTGGGATCTGATGGGGGTGGCAGAGTTGGGAGGGAATAAAAAAAAAGAAAAAGAAAAAGAAACTTGTGAAGGAATATTTGCAAACCCTGATCAGAGCACCCTCATTGCTCTAGGGGTGGGAGGCTGAGGTCCAGAGAGGGCTAGAGATAGCTTGGGGTCACACAGCATGTCAGCAAAGACACTATGCTGGGCCCCACAGTGGGCTTTCTAAACCCAGATCTGCCTGAGTTACTACTCCCTCTCTGCTCCATCATGCCCTCAGCATGAATAAAGTCCACACGTCCACCAGGGCCTGGCCACTGCACACCTCCTGCCTCATCCACCTCTGCAGAGCTATCCCTGCCAGCTGGTAAGGACTTGAAGAATTGTCCTTGGCTTTTGCCACTCCAAGCTTTTGCTCACAACATGAGTAAGTTACTTCTAACTCACGTTTATTAAGCACTTATCCCAGTACCTGCCATTGAAAGCTCTTTTCATCCACCTGAGAATTGTGTGCTATGCCCATTTTACAGACGGCAAAATGGAGGCTCACAGAGGTTAATTGACTCACCCAGGGAGATACAGTCAGTATGTGGCAAAGCCATGATTCAAACCCAGATTTGCTGATGCTAGTCTGCCCCTACTCATCACCACCTGTCTGATCACCCTGGCTGTCTGCTGTCGATGTGCTGTGTGACCCTGGACAACATGCAGCCCCTCTCTGATCCTGTATGATCCTTAAAAGGAGCTCTGTTCCAGTTCACAATTTCTCGGCGTGTTGAGGACTGACGAGGACAAGAGTCTCCAAAGGCTGCCACACTCCAGAGAGCCTGGACTAAGAGGATGCAGGTGCCCCTTCCCCACCCCCACCCTGGGTCCTATGGAGCCTGGGGGAGATTCAAGCTCATTGGCAGAAGCCTCACATTCAGAAAGGAAGGTACATTTCTGAGGTCACACCAGGGTTCTGACCCTCTGATATACAAAAGGACTCCCTCCACTGCCAAATACCTATTTACATCTGGTGATCCAGAAGGAAACACCTCTATAATGGGGGAAGAAAGTTTGATTCGATAGAATTCCATATCCCCAGTTCAGCAGCCTCTCCTCAGTCTGGCCTGACTTTGGCTGCTAAGCTGTTAACGGACACATTTACTAGGAGAGTAATTGGACTTTCCAAAGGGCCTCCCTTTGACTCTGCCTTCCCTTCTAAACATGACCCTGAGGGAACAACTGGAGTTGTGTGGGGAGACCCATGTGCTCTGGGTCCGCTTATCACCGTCCATCTCAGGTGGGCGGCAGGTGACACGGTTGTCAAGCCCTGCTTCGTTGAAACACTTTGTCGCCCTGGGTTTCCGGATACCTCCTTCCCTGTTCTTCTTCCTGGCTGCCCTTCTGCCCTCTCACACCCTCAGGTTGGAGGGTCCCAGGTTCCTTCTCCCTCGCCCCCAGCCCCCTCCATCTCAGCCTCCCAGCCATGCCCTTCCTCCAGGTCCGCCCGCAGTCCAGGCCACTGCTGCTGCTCTGCCCTGTGGGCTCCTTGCCGGGTTCCTTTTGGCCCCTTTAATCATTCTCTGTCACTTTTAAAGAAAAACCCTCTCCTCTCTTTTGCTTAAAACCTTCCAGTAGAGGCCCACAATACTTAGGATCAAACTCAGACCTACCCTGTGGGCCTCCTCTCTGATCCTCTCTCCTGCCAAGCTCCTGCCCACTTTCCATGGGAGCGCTTGGCATTAAAGCTATTCATTTCATCCTCACAATAATGTCAGGACTATGAAAAAACAGCCACAGAACGGTCATTCAACCAGCCAAAAGCCTCCACGTAAATGCAAGACAGAGTCTCAGGGCCTTTGCACGGACGGTTCCTTCTGCAGGAGATGACATTCTCCTCAGGGTTCAGTGATGGACTCCTGGTCACTTCAAATCTCTGCCCACATATCACCTTCTTGCCACATTTTCACCACCCTTTGTACCCTTTGAACTCTGAAGCACGTGATTGTATTAGCAATGTAAAATAAACACTTTTTTTTAAAGAGGAAGGACGCAAGATTGCTCTTTTTTTTTTTTTTTTTGTAAAGGAAAGGTGCCACAGGAATGAAGGTGAGCAGAGGAAAGCAGGCAGGAAGAGAGAGGAGGAAGAAACAGTTTCACTTATTTTCATTTAGTTGTTTACATTGGTTGTTCCCATGAACTTGGGTCCATAGGCTGTATGTGGACTGTGGCTGACTTAACCTCTACTCCATGCCAAGGCTGGCCCTTCTTGACCAACCCTCTTGTTTAGCAGTTGTTGGGGCCCAGGCAAGGAGCCAGGAGAAAACTGGAACCAGGTGTGGCTCCTGCGAGTTGCTGGGACAAGAAGGGATCTTGTTCAGACTGGTGGCTCCCCCTGGCCCTGGGACATGAACCCAGGTCCTTGGGACATATGTGGCCTATGCCAACCAGACTTAACTACTAATCTACCAGGGTGCATCTCTTAATTATTTATTTATTTATTTATTTATTTTAAAGGAAAGCTGCCGGCAGGAATGAAGGCGAGTGGGCTGGCAGGAGGATGGGAGGAGGAAGCACTTTATTGATTTTATTTAGTTATTTATCCTGGCCATTTCCTCCAGCCCTGGATCTTGAACCAGGGACCTATGTTTGTGGACTACGCCAGGTATAGCAAACTGCTAGGCCACCAGGGCGTGCCTTAAATGCTTTTGCGCTAAGGCCTTTTCCACTCAAATCTGCAAGCTGCTGAATTGGCCTTTCTCAGAGAGAAGGCGTGTGGTTTTCCACATCCCACCCAGTTTGCTACTCACTCTGCAACCAGGAGTCTCGGCACCTGCTCCCCAGGGGTAAGATTTTCCCAGCCTCCGGGCCGTGCTCGTACTGAGCCTGCTCGACAAGGGCCCAGGGGAGAGGACTGGCCGACAAGGGTCCCCAGCCAGCCAGAGGCAGTCCCAGCTGTGTGGGCCCAGCGGGTGCTGAGTTAGCCCCTCTGAGTCAGCTTGGGGTCCCTGGCTCATGTGTTTCATGTGTGACTTGGGTTTTCATAAATACAACTCGAGTCCTTCCCAGACACAGCGCTTCATGACCATGGCACTCACATCCCATTGCATCCTCACCGACGCCTGTGAGGAAGATTCTAGGTTGGGAAACCATATCTCAGAGGAAGCCACCAAGCCTGATAGAGGAAGGGGCTTAGGAAGTCGCAAGGGTCTGTGACACCAGGACCCAGTCTCCATGCCTGAGCCCTGGGAGGTGACTGAGGCCATCTGTTCACCGGGGCTCTGACCTGGAGCTGGCCTTGCTGTTGACGGGGAGCCCTGTGAAATGAAAGGCTCCCAGCCTCCTAGCGCTTCCCCAGGTCTCTCTCGTTACCGTGCGACTCTGAGCAAGTGACCTCGGCTCCCTAGGGTCCCGGCTCCAGAGAGTCGGGGAGTCCCTCTCGGCCTGTGTGGCAGCGGGGAAGGCTGGGTGAGCGTCTGCCGCCCTGCTCAACAGCAACCCTGAGGGAGGGCCCCGCGGTGCTGTGGTGCCAGGTGAGGCTAAGGACTCTCTCTCGTGTCTGTCAGGACATGAACCCAGGCCTCCTGACTCACACCCTGGCAGCCGGGCCCAGGCTCCCATCCCTGCCCCAGCCAGGCTGGAAGGCCAGGGAGCGTCTCCTCACGCAGAGCAGCCCAGAACCTTCCTAGGTAAAGCAGGGTGGAGAGGGGTGAGGAGGGTGGGCTAGGCAGGTGGAGTCACAGCTTGCCCACCTCAGAGGCTGGATGAGGCTAAATGCAGTGCTGGGCCGGGCACTGAGCCAGGGCCTCCCATGCGGGCCAGTTTAGACTCAGCGGCTCTAAGCTGCACCTTCCAGGTCTCACACTGCCTGGAACGACGGCCGGGCGCTGCACCTGTTAAGCACGCAGCGTTGCCCTGTTATTATTATTAAAGGTGCTGACAGTCCCGCCTCAGCGCTGTCCTGAGTGTCCTGAGACGCTCATGAAACCCGCCTACGGATCTTTAAATGGGACCTGGCAGCAAGGGCACCCCCACTTCTCGAGAGGGGTTCTCGAGAGACCCCTCAAGGGACACCCCCCCACCAAACCACACTGATGGGGGCTTCCTGTGCGCCCCAGCAAGGTAAAAGGTGGAGCTGTGAGACCTACAGGGGCCGTGAGCACCTGAGGCCTTTGGAAGCCTTGGGTGACCAGGTTTATCCCTCCGGACCTTGAAGGTTGGGTGGGTTGGTCAGGCTGTTGATGGCCTTGGAAACAGAACTCTTTCGGCCTGTGGTTCAAAAGAAAAGGAGGTGGCACGGAGGGCACAGGCCGCCGGCCCAAGATCCGCGCTCTCTCCTACCTGGAAGGAGGTAGTATCGGCTGAGGGCGGGTGTCCAGGCCGGCCCGGCTGCTCCATGGATACTTCCCAGCACAGCTTCTCGGCCACTGGCCAGGAGGGAGCCAGGATCCTGACACCTCTCATACCTCGGCTGCCCGCTCCCCAACCCGGCAGGCACACACTGACTGGGCGCCTGTGCCAGGCCCCCTCCGCTGGGTTCCTGCAGGGAGGGGCAGCTATGGGAAGTCATTTCCCCACCCCACGGGCCCAAGGACCTCCCCAGTGTGAGGGGAGAAAGGACTTACCTGATAGGTTCCTGCCTGCATTCTGGGACATGCCTAGAGCCTGCAGGCCTCCCTGCTTTGGGAAGTACAGGGCGAGTCAGAATCTCCTCAAAGTTAAATAACAACTGGGCACAGGTTAAAGGTAAGCAGGTAGGCAGGGTGCTGGGGGAGGAAGCGCTTGGGAGGCTTCCAGACCTTGGGGTTGGGCTTCCTGCCAAACAAGGCTGGCTTTACCTGGCCTCTCCCCCAGCCCCCTTGTCAGTCCACCTCCCCTTCCATTTCGGGCCCAATTTACCCTGGACCTAAGGCGTCCAAGCCAGCTATGGGGAGAGGCTAGGTTTCAATAACTCTCTTGGCCGAAAAGAGGCTAGGACCCAGAACCGCAGGATGATGTCAAGAGCCTGTCCAAATAGCTGCGAAAGGTCTTTTTGTCTCTGCAGCTGCTCCACACACCTTCTGAGCCCTCACATGCCAGGCAGTCCTGTCGGTCCCCAGGAGAGAGCCCCCAACAAGGCCCTGGCCTGTGGGAGCTTCTCTCCCAGGCTACCTGAATCCCCCCCGCAGATGGGATGCCGCCCCCATCACACCAGGTTTTCAGGCTGAAGCAGGACAGACCCACCCCTGCCTGCTAAGTCCGGACCTCCTCTCCAGGAGGTTTATGGGGAGGAGGGGGCAGCAGGGCTCCAGCAGCTCCAGTCTTTAGGGCCTGCTTTGGTTCCTTTAAAATATGGTCTCACTGGCACACCCCAGTGGAGTCACGGTTAGGTCTGCCACCTCTGTGGGAGCCCAGTGCATGCACATCCCAAGGACCCAATTTGCATCTTGGCTCTGGGAGAGCCACCAAGATCAACAACTAAATCAAAATAAAATGCTTTTCCTTCCCTCTCTTCCTGTCTACCTACTCACCTTCATTCCTGCCTGCACCTTCCCTTTAAAAAGTAATCTGGATGACTTAACTGCCTGAGTGAAAAACTCAAACCAGAAGACGCTGAGAAAACAGAAGCATAAAGGACAGAAGTACCTAAAATAAACAGAGCTAATGGTCTATGGTTTTCCCCTTTGCTTACAAAGTGAGCTCGGAAGCAGCTGTCTGGAAACCTGCTGTGTCGATTTGGAACCTCTCCTATCACTGTGTGTGCAGTCGGGAGTCACGCACCCCCGGGGATGCACATGAGAAATGATTCATGGACGATCGTGTCACTGTGCTGAGGGTGTCGCTGTGCGCTTGGTCACACGGCTCAAGGGACAGGGGTCAGCAGTGCTCGCCTGACTTCTGTGCCCTCACCTTCCAGCGTTCGACAGCTCCTCCCGCACAGATGGCTGCTGCTGTCCACCCGGGTTCCCGCCTCCTGCTCCCCAGCGACCTGCCACTCTTCAGAGGTTTGTTTCTCCAAAGCTCTCCTGCCTGCGGCCCTTGCCACAGAGCCACTGACCCCAACGTGACTAAACCTGACAGTCAGCCTCACTCTTGCCTTTTGACCTATTGGCAGTACCTGTCTGAACCTCTCTCTCCTCTGTATACACTGTCCCTTGGCTTCTGGAGCCCGCTAGCCTTCTGGCCTTTCTTTTTTTTTAAGGAAAGGCGCAGGCAGCAATGAAGACGAGCAGGCAGGCAGGCAGGAAGAGAGAGGAGGAAGCGCTCTATTTTATTTTTATTTAGTTCAGCGATTGCCTCCTCCCAGACCGGGACTCCAACCCCCTGAGCACGTGGCCTGGCTCCTTGGGAGGCGATTGACCCAACTGCCGCTCCACCGGGGTGCCCCTCCGGTCTTCTTACTTCACCTGTTGTTGAAAACCAGGTGTGCTCCCGGGGCCATGTCTCCACCCTCCTCTCCTCCCGCATAATCTCGTCTTCCCTTAGAAGCCACCGTGCTGACCCCTCTAAGTTGCGTCTACAGCCCAGACCCTCGGTGCCCGAAGTACTCAGAGGCCTTGCATTATGTCCCATGTAGCAGAGCGGCCTGTGCTCTGGCCTGACCCACCCTGTCGCCCCTCCAGTCAAAGCCTGGGCCTCTCCACTGCTCTTTCATTCACACCCCCATCGACCTAATGGCACATCCTGCCAGCTCTGCCCTCATGAAAACCAAGCACTCAACACGAGCTCGGGCCAAGCCACCGTCATCTCATGGCTGGGTGATTACGACTGTCTTGTCTCCCGGTTTCCAGCTTTGCCGCCTTAGTTTTCCTCAGTCACTGTGATGTTGTCCGACATCAGGAGCCCCCAACACACAGACACACATCCGCACACCCTCTGGAGGTTTCCTAGCCTCACTGACACGTGTGGCGACTAGTTTTGTGATTGTACTGTGTCTGGAACAATCTGTCCTTGGAAGACAGAACCCAGATTTGGGCTCGAGACCTGGGGCAAGGTAGGATGCGGGCGGGGGGAGGACACATGGATGCACGACCAGAATAAAATGTAAGTGGCCTCCTCTCTTCTTAAGAAAAGAGGAAAAAAAAAAAAAAAAGCCCCAACTATCACGGTGTAATTACTCCTAAGACATTTGTTAAGTGTAATTGTTCAACATAAAGCTGGGAAATGAGAAAATAGTATAGACCTTCAGAGAAGTTTTTATCTTTCAGAATAAAGCAGACCTTGATTACCCAGGCCAGCCTTGTGAGTTTTCCTGCATCAGTTACCAGCACTGAAAACCTATCTGAAAGCTCCCACCTCGCTGCTGTTTTCATTTGGATTCTGATTAGTTATACTGGCGTCCTCCCCCAAGACTCATGTCTGCCCAGACCCCCGTGCAGTGAGCTTATTTAAGAAAGCCTTTGCAGACAGAAGGCCACAGTGGAAGGAGTGCGTGGCCCCTCCTAAGAGGAGGCAGAAGCAGCGGGAAGGGCACCACAGATGCGGCGGAGACAGGGATCATGTGCCCACAAGCTGAGCGGCAGCCACCAGAGCCTGGGGCTGAGCCTCCTAGTCTCCAAAGGAACCAACTCTGCCAACACCTACAGATTTCAAACTTCCAGCCTCCAGAACTGGCAGAACAGATCTTTTTTCTTTTTTTTTAAAGGGAAGGTACAGGCAGGAAAGAAGGCGGGTAGGTGGGCAGGACGAGGGAAGCAGCACTTAGGAGCAGCATTTAGCTGTTACTGCTGGCCCCGGGCCGTGAACCCCGGGATGCATGTGGACTGTGCTGTTGGCTGAAGGAGGCTGAGCAAACCACTGCTCCACCAGAGCGCACAGATCTATTCATTTGCCCGGAGAAACAAACACATTGCTCAAGAATGTTTTGCTCACTTTCACTGGATTTCGTTAAGGACAGTTGTGATGAAAACGTTTTCCCAGAAACAGACAGAACGTGAACTTAACCTTGTCCCAACGGCAGGCTCAGCTCCAAGCCCTCCCAACCTGATATTCACTGTCGTCCTGTCCACCCTAATCCAACCTACTGCCACCTCCCCAGACCTGTCGCTCCTTTAAGTCTTGCGGTCATTTCTAATTCCCACTTTCCTAACCCTGTACTCGGCACTGAGGAGCCTTTTAGTCACACAATTGTGATCCCGCTGGTCACATGCCTTTCTAGTCTCCTGTGCTCTGGTCACATTCAAATATGCCTGCGTGCGAGGCCAGGGCAGACGGCCCACGTGGCGCCCACTGCACACGCACACGGAGGAGCCCCTCCACTTAGTTCCTCACTGGGGAATCAAGACCCTTTTCTCATCCATGTTCCTCTGACACTGAGCAGGGTAAGTTGGGGAGCACGACCTCAGTGATCTACAAGGCACTTGAGAGAACAAAGATAAAAGCCTCTGCAGTTACGTCAGAAGACAGGCACCGGGATGGAGAGCCAAGACTTCACGAGTCAAATCTCAATGGTCAGGCCCCACTTGCTGGTCCCAGAGTAAGAGTGGGAAGTCTGAACACAACAGAACAGAGTCACTTACTGAAAAAGTGTCAACTTTAATTATAACTGACCCAACTGTGTCCAGGAATGGCTCCAAACTGAACAAAGAACACGATAAAATTCTCTCATCGAAGAAACCAAGTTCCTGCCAGCCGCAGTCCTTCCGAGGATGAGACTCCATATCAGCCCACTCCCGAGGCTGGCTCTGTGCCTGACTCAAGTTTCTGATCCCCAGAAGTGGGCGGGGATGTGTGGGGGACCTGTCCCCTTCTCCCATCAAGCTGGGAAGTCTCACAAAGTCACTGGTGGGACGAGCCTCTCTTCCCACCCGTTCCTGTCCTAAGGTGCGCGGAGACCCTGCAGGCACCGCCGTCCCTAAAGCCGGGCAGCCTGGCGGCCTCCTGGTCTCTCAGCGAAGTTTCGCTCCAGTCCGCTCAGCTGGGGCCCCCAGCGCCCAGGGCAGGGGTGAAATGAGACACGCACTAGAGAAGACACTCAAGTGCCTCACGATGTCCACAAGAGGAGTCCCTGCGGAAGAACCAAGCCGCCCTAGAGAAAAGTGCCGGCGGCTGGCCCTCAGAAGACTCTCTCGAACTCCGTCTGGTTGGTGGCGGCGGGGTTGCGGCTCTGGTTGCTGGCCTGCTGTGTGATCTGGCTGCCCTTCCGGCGCGGCGGCGCCAGGTACTCGAACATGGACGTCAGGTGCGTGGACAGCATGCCCTTGAGGTCCGAGGGCATGGGGTCGGACCAGAAGAAGTCGTGGTTGAGGGCGTCGTCGCTGTCGATGCGCTGCGTGGGGTCCAGCACCAGCAGCTTGTCGATGAGGTCCAGCGCGTAGGGGTCCCGCACATAGGCCTTCAGTCTGTCCTTTACCTTCCGCTTCTGGCCCTTCACCAGGTCCAGCTTCTCAAAGAGCTCGTACCTGTCCACATTCGGCCACACCTGGGTGCGGGGAGGTGGGGAGGGGTGAGTTACTCCAGGGTCCACAGCTGGTCGGTCAAGCACCTAAAGGGGCTAGTTCCTCTGGTCAGACGGCCCCAGACCTCGCCTGGACGGTAAATGCAACTCCTGCGAGGCGGGAACAGCGGCAATGTAGCCGGCGCTCCCTTGGTGCCAACCGCCCCCTTTTACAAAGACCACCTGGAATATGTGCAGCAAGTGGGACACGGGAAGATTCGTTCAGCACAGAGAAACTCAGTTCTCAGGAGAGGGCTGGTTCAAATGCTTTGCAAACGGTAGAACTAATGTGATGCAGCCAAGGCGTGAACGCCGCCCATGCAGCTTGAAAGAGCAAGCCCTGTTCCCTGCAGCCCCTCTCCAGGAGCTCCTCTTCAACTCCCTACTCCTCCCAGGCAGGGGCCAGGGACCCGGGCCGCTTGGCTACGCACCTCAGGCGTGATGGAGCCGCAGAGCTGGCTGATAAGGGCGAGCTGGTGCTGCTCTGTGTTACCCTGCATGATAGGGCTGCGGGTCCACATCTCCGCCATGATGCACCCAGCTCCCCACAGGTCAATGGGGGGGCCGTAGTCCCGCTCCCCTGGGAAGAAGAGCGCACCAGGGGGGCCCTTTGAGCCCAAGGGCCTCCTGAGACACAATACCCTGGGGTTGGCGGCTCAAGAAGGCCTGGCAGCGGGGGTCTGAGGCCGGGTGAGTGCCCAGCCCCTGCCCCCCTCTGCATGCTCAGGAGTCCTCACCGAGCAACAGCTCCGGGGGCCGGTACCAGAGTGTTACCACACGGTTGGTGTAGCGGTTGGGCTGGCTATTCTTGGCCAGGCTGAAGGCCCGGGCCAGCCCAAAGTCTGCCAGCTTCAGGACCCCGTCTCTGGTGATAAGCACATTGGCTGCCTTCATGTCCCTGTGCAGGATCTGCAGAAAGGACAAGAGGAAGGGCTCAGCCGGGTCCCCAAGTGTCCTTCAGTCACACCCACCCAGAGGCCAAGCTGGACTCTCTCTCCCATGTCGGCCCCCACCTTGTTCCGGTGGATGTAGTAGAGGCCGTTGAGCAACATCTGCATGACCTTCTTGATCTCAGACAGCGTGAACTTCACTAAGACATTGCTCAGCAGCCCAGCAAGGTCATGTTCGCAGAAGTCAAACACCAGGTATATACTGCCTTTGCAGCGGTTATAGGGGGAAGCTGAGGTGGGAAGAGGCGGGTACGGGGTGGGAGAGGAGAAGAAGAAAGTAAAGCATCCTAACTTCAACTCATGTCCCCACAACTAGCTCCCACCCCCTCCAACCAAGGACACCCGGTACCCCTTGTGAGTTCCTTCACTGGTATAATTTCCCGAGTGCCTCCTCTGGGCCGGGCACCGTGGCAGGCCCTGGGGAAGCACCAGCTATGATGAGAGGACCAGAGACAGCAGTCACAATTGGTATTAAAGTTAAGAAGAGATCATTTAAGTGTCCCGCTCCAACTTCGTAAACAAAACTTCCGGCTGTAAGCCTCATTTTCTCCATGTAAAAATGGGGACCAGACAAGCAACTTACCTTTGGTTCGACAGATTTCAATCAAGTTGACCACATTTTCATGTTTTAGAAGTTGGAGGATCTTGATTTCCCGCAAGGCTGTAATGGGGAACTGGGTGGGAGAAAGATAAAAGGGGGTCGAAAGTGAGTAAGGAAAGTACAGACCAAGGATCTGAACAAAGGACCCATACTCAGGGGCACAGGCTAGGAGTCAGAGCAAGATCTCGGGTTCTGAAATCAGCTATCCGAGATGCCTGATCTGTTAAATGGGTGTTTTAGGTAGCAGGCACCACTCAAGTTGGTTTGAGACATTGAATTAAAATAGCAATACTTGGGCTTTACTGTCAACCACTAAAAACTCCAGGGCTTCTCCAGCCTTTAAACTTTGGTCCTATGTCAATTTTGCTTTCTGTATAACAGCAAAAGTAACGAAGGAATTTCCTTGCTAAGAAGGTTTCTAGGAAGATGAGCTAGAGAGCTAAGATGGAATGAGGGCAGGGACTGCTCCTTTCCAGTACTACTCACACGTTAAAAGTCACGGTATGCTTTTTTCCTTCACATGAAATAAATGCTAAGGAAAAAATATTTGAGGTCCTCCTAACTTCAGGAACCTGCGTGTGCTCAATGCAAGCGTGAGCTCCCCCTCCTGGTCCCCACCACATTTACAGAAGAATGCAATGTCAGACACTGTACAACATTTGAATTAAAAGATTTAATTTGGAAATCAAGCTCCTTGGAACATAAAGTCTTCAACGACTGCCCATAAATTGAACCTCACTGTGAGACTCCTAGAAGAAAGAGGGTGGAAACTCAACTCTGTGCTAGGGAAGCCGGCAGGCCTGCCCACCCGGCCCAGACTCACCCCCTCCTTCTCGTTCTCCATCAGCACTTTCTTCAGAGCCACCTTTTCACCGGTCAAGCGGTGCTTTGCTTTAAACACCTCCCTGGAGGCCAGAGGGGGTAACGAGAGGGCCCGTCAGGCCAGATCCGCGGGGCCCGCCCCTCCCCCACGTGAGGCGAGCAGGGCGGAAGGGATGCCCGGCCAGGCTACGCCCGGAACCCGAGCGCTCGGCTACCCCGCCACCTGGCCTCTGCAGTCCCTTTCCGAGCCTACACTTGCTTCCCTCAGTCCCTCTCCTCACGCAGGCGTCTCCCGGAGAGATCCCGCTCCATGCACCGGCTCCTTTTCTGCAACCCCTCCCCGCCCCCGTTACGGGCCTCAGGCTCCTCCCAGCCAGCCGGCTTCATCAGGCTCGGGCGGGCAGCCGCGTGGCCTAGCGAGGCGAGGGGACAAGCTTGGGGCTTGGTGGTCTCCCGACCACCTCGAGCCCGGCCCCGGGTGTCCCCACGTCGGCCCTGAGGGGTGCAGGCCCGGGACTCCCGGTCCCTCGGGGCCCAGCCTTACCCAAAGGTGCCTTGGCCGATCTTAGCAAGCTTCTCATATTTGGTCACCTCATCACAAAAGGGGCACTCCACCGAGTCGTACTGCTTTGCCATGGCTGCCTCCAGCGCGCCGCCACTGCCCCCAGCCGCCGCCGCCGCTGCCGCCGCCGCCGCTCCCACTCCGGGTCCCGCTGCCGCGCTCCAGGCCCCTCCGCGGCCGCGCCACTTCCGCCTCCACGGCCACTTCCGGCCCCGCGGCGCCAACCCCGCCTCTTCCGCCCGCCGCCCGCCGCCAGGCCCCCTGGGACTTGTAGTTCCCGGGAGGCCAGGAGGAGCCGGAGCTGCAGAGGCGCCGCCGCCGCCGCCGCTGCCCCCGCCTCCGCCGCCGCCGCTGCTGGTGGAGGCCCCGATCGGGGGCGCGGGGGCCCGGGGGGCCGGGGCTGGGGCTCGGGGCGGTGCGTCCCGCTGCATCAGCCCGGGCCGCCGCTGCTGCCGAAGCCGCTGCCGCTCTGGCTCCCGATCTGGGGCCAGCCGCAGTACCCTGCTCCTCCTCCTCCGACGGCGCCGCCTCCGCGGGGCCGCGCGGGGCGGCGGGCGGAAAGGGGGGCGGCCCCCGAGCCGGGGCCTGGGGGCTCCCTGGCTGGGCCCGGGCCCGGGTCGGCCGGGCGAGGGGCCGAGACGGAAAGAGCCGACGAGGAGGCGGCCGGAGAGCCCGGGAGGGGGCGCGTTATAAAGGGGGAGGTGCCCCGGTCTCGCCCTCCCCTCCCCCTCCGCCCGCCCCCTCCCTCCTCCCTTCCACCCTCCGCGGCCGCACCTGCCGCCGCCGCTGCCGCCCGCCCGCTGTCCGTCCGCCGCCCTCGGCGCGTCACCGCCCGCGGCCCCTCCTCCGCCTTCGGAGGTGGGGCCCCGCGCCCGACACCTGGCTGGGGGCGCCTCGCCTCGTGCCTCAGTTTACCCCCGCATGCCAGCTGCCGCAGGGAACCCCTACCTCCCGGGCTCGCAATGCCCCCCAACAGGCAAAGGCGGGAGGCGGCCAGGGAGCGGCTTCGGGTCCTGGGAGGAGAGAACAGCTCCCGCCATCGCCTCCCCAGGCCCCTCCGCCACCCGCCGTTGATATGGCAACCGACGACCGCCAGGGGGCGCGGCGACACTGGAGGCGGCGAGTGAGCAACGCCTGGGCCTCCCAGCGCTGCCCACCGCCCCCGACCTCCGAACAGGCCTGAGACCTACAGGTCCTCTGGCCTCGCTGAGCTGCGCCCAGTTGGTCTGGCCCTGAGTCAGTAGTGACAAAAATAGCTAACATTTACTCAGCACCCTTCTATGCTGAGGAAGTGCTGGGCGTTCTTGCTGGATCCTGAACCCACTGTCCCATCGCCCAGATACCTAACCCATTTTACAGAAAAGGACCTTGAGGCTCAAAGAGGTGAGGTAATTTTCTCAAGGTCACTCAGTGACAACACTGGGACTCGAATCTAAAAATGCTTCTGACTCAGGCTATTTACAGTCTAGCCAGCAGGACAACTGGTGCCCACTTCACCCAGCAATGCCCTCCCTGACCCTAGGCCTCGGACTGCCACTCCAGCATCCTTCTGATATCGTCCTGGCTCCAGGAGCCTCCTGATTTTACCTCCCGCTCTACTCAGCAACCAGCCTCCAGCAAAGCTGTCTTGTTTACTCCTGTCCCATCCTCTGCGGATGGATCTGCGTCCTGGCCTCCCTGGCCTGCTGTCTCCACCTGCCCTCCTCACAGCGCTCACCAGGTCGCTCTGAAATAGACCCGGCCCCGGGCTTTCTCCAGGAAAAAATACTAGGTGACATTTGAGGCGCTGTCCAACTACCCTCCCAGGCTGTCATCCCACCAATCTCCCTCCTGCTTCTAACTTCCTGGGTCTTCCTGGGCTCAGGGCTGTGCCCCTGACTGTGCTCTACCTGCAGGAAGCCCTGAGTTCGCCCCCCAGATCTTAGCCCACTGCTTGGCCTTGAAGCCTGGAAAGAAGAGGCAAAAATGAAGCTAATGTCCCAAGAGTTCCTGTTGGTGGGGGAGGGCCTGCCAGGTAGGGCCCTGAGAGTCAGGCCAAAAAGCAGGGGGCCCTCCCCAGAGGACAATGAGGGTTTTAGTCAGGTGACATGTCAAGGAGTGAACTGAGCTGGGGTCCGCCTCATAGGTACCCTATGAGGAGCAGGTAGGCCTTCAGCTAAGTGGGGGTGGGGAGGGCAGGAGGGGGACAATAATGGCTGTGCTAAGGACAGCTTAGTGAGAGAAAATAAATGGTCCCAGCTCTACGCTTAGGAGTTATCTTGATTCGCACTCAACTATCCAAGGTGAATGCTATTATCACCTCCAGTGTACACATAAGGACACTGAAATTCAGAGGTGACATCCCCTGGCTGGTGGCCACACAGGAGTTTGAGCCCAGCCAGTCCTGCACAAACCCCAGCCACTCACCCAAGTCAGGACCTGCCCATGTGGGCTAGGGGAGGGGCAAGGGCAGAGCCTTGGCACAGCTCTGCTGACCTGGGAACCCGGGATGCCAATGGGCGTGCCATCGGGGTGTCTGCCACAGTAGGGGTGGCTTCTGCCATCAGACTCGCAGGCCTGTTTCCTATGAACCATCCTTAAGTCACATCCTGTGGGCAGAGGCCTCAGCAGATCTGCCGGTGCTGTCGTCACCTCCACCCTCTCATCCCTGACCTGAACCCTTACGTCCTCCAGTTACTTCCCCTTGGAGGCTGGGCCTTCAACTCTCCCTGGGGGAGGAAGCAGGCAGCAGAGGTCAGGACCCTTGGAAGGCTGTCCACACTGCCCGGCCCGGGGCTCCAGATGGCCTAGATGGAAGCAAGAAGGACCGAGCAGGAAACAGCTTCTCACTGACTCTGACTTCGAATCTGTTGGCTGGAGAGAAATGTCTCCTGCTTCCGTGGAAGCCAGGCTGGGGGCCAGTCCTCAGCTTGTTTGCTGATCGACTGACTTCCAGGCCCCGGGGAGAGCTGTGGTCCTGCAGCCAATGACCAGTTAGGGAAACTGGAAGGAGGAAAGGGAGTTACTGGGCTGCTGTTTGACCCTGGTTTGCACACTGTTCTCCCCTGAGCAGATGGAGGGAAGAAGACAGGCTCGGGGGTGGGCTGCTTGTAGCTGCTGGTATGTCTGGGAGACAAGGGGTCCTTGGAGAGGGGGATACACCAGAGAATGGCTTTCTGATGCCCACATTGCATGGGGGACTAACTGTACCTGGCTTTACTGTGCCCCTCTTAGTAGGTGACTCAGACAGAAGAAGAAACAGGCTCAGAGCAGTATAGTTTCCTGTCAAGGGCACATAAGCAGGAAGCTAGGGAGTGGAGGGTTCAAAGGCAGGTCTCTGTTCTCAAAGTCCATGGTCATTTACCACCCTCCGTTACTGCCCTGCCGTATCAGGCCACCAGGTCAACTATGGACAAGCATCCACTGAGACCAACAGCACAGGAGGCCGGGGGCCCTATGGTGGGGAAGCCTGTTCCTCTGTTGGGAGCACGAGGTCTGTTTGGAACATGCAAATAAAGACACACAACAGTGTAATACGGATGATACTCAGTGCACGTGTTTCATCTCACTGCCACGGGATCACGTGAGGGAAGTTGTATTTGTTCCATTTCACTGCTGGGAAAAACGAAGTTTGGTGAGAAGTGATGTGACTTGTCCCAGGGCATCCACGTGGGGTCGGAGCTCGGTTTGCCTGAGTCCAATGCCTCCGATGATGAAGGTGGAGGCCTGCAATCCCTGATCCTTCCTGGCCAAGCTGCAGGCAAGACAAACAGGAGCGGCCGGAAAGCCAAGCAGTGTTCTTGGCTGCCCCCTGTGGCTCATTCTGGACCCAGAGGGACTCAAGGAAGTGGAAGATGAGTCTGTGGAAGAAGAGAGCCTGTCCGCCTGAGCAAAGGCCTGGAGGAAGAAAACACTGTGTGTGTGTGTGTGTGTGCGCGCGTGTGTGTGTGTGTGTGTGCGCGCGCGCGCGCACGCCGCGCAGGCTCAGGGCTGTGGGGTGTGGGCCGGGCTGGTCTCCAGCACAGCCTTAAGAGGGCCCGTGGGGCAGGCCCTGGCCAGCAGGTCCCCAGCCGCACTCCCAACGGCCACTTGAAGCAGCACAAAGGGGCTCTGAGCTCAAGGGAGCTGCCACACTGAGCCCCATTCATTCTCCCAGGCACGCCTGCAGCTGCCCTGGCGCCTGGGCCAACGGCCGCCGGCCGCACGCTGGCCCTGGTGCTGACAAGGCCCCTCTGCTGCAGCCTCACAGCCTGGCCACGCAGTGTGCAGGGGCTCCAGGTCTCACGCCTCGTGTCTGTGCCAATCGGCCTCTAGGATGAACCGTCCCCATTTCTCAACAACAACCGTCAGGGTTGGCTGAGGCCACAGTATATTGACCTGGACCCACATTTGCTCCTTTTACAACCCTGGGAAGTGAAAGCTACCGTGACCCCACTTCACAGATAAGGAAGCTGAGTCCCAGGGAGGTGAAGTCTCTGAAAAGGATCCCACAGTAAGTTGGGAGCTGGCCAGGCTGGGAAGCCAGCATGGGCTGATGCCACTGCCTCAGCAACAAGCTGGGACCTGGGTGGGTTACTGTAGCCCTTGGCCCTCAAGCTATAGGCTGTCCTCTGTGAAACTGGACAGCCCGGGGAGGCTCCGCCTCAGCTCTGTCGTAAGGTTCAGTGGCTGATCTGTGGCAGCATCCAGTTCTGTGCCTCATTCAGTCGGTGCTCAGCAAAAGTAACTGGAGTGGTACCCCATTTTTCCACCCGAGCCCATGACCCAGAAACCCCATCCTTTTACTTGAACATTGGCACAGGCCTGTCTTATGAGCGAGACCCGGCCCCTCAGTGTCCCGGGCCATGCCCTTTGTCTCTCAAGGCCTAATGTTCCCTTTCATTCCGTCAAGAGGCCCAACAAGGCCCTTCTGCACCAAAGCTCATCACCCAGCTGCCAGGGGGCTGCAAGAGCTGTGTTTGTGGAAGTTATAACCTCAAGCTCCACAGCTCGACAAGCAGATTCTAGTTCCAGACAATTTGGTGTTTGGAGCCTCAGTTTCCACATCTGTTGAATGGGGACAAGAAAAACACTATTACCTCAGAGGGCAGAAGGCCTGAGCCCTGTGGCTAGACTGTACTAAGGAACTTGAAGATGTTCATCATGGTTTATATGGAGGCTGCAGGAAGGGACACATCTGGCCTTAGACCCCACCTCTCACAGCCTCCGTGACCAGCCTGGACTGTGTGCCTTGCACTTGGGTCCATTCTAGAGATTAGGTGATGGAGCCTTTGGAGGGTGCAGTCACTGGTCCACAGCACACAAAACTGGGATTTGGAGCCCCTGGTCTTGTGCCCCCACCTGCCCCCCCAGCAGATGCTGACAGCCTCCACTGAGACAGCCTGTGAGGGGAGGTTTCGTTTCCTCAACTCTACACACACGCACGCACGCACACACACATTGAGTGTGTGTGAAAAGCACCAGGCTGTGGGGAACTCAATCTGTGCCACCAACCCGCGGCATGACCTGGGGCCAGTCCCTTCACCTGTCTGTGCCTCGGTTTCCCTTCTCTGTCTTGGATGTGGTAGATCACAGATTGCCATGTTCCTACTAGCTTGAAAAGAAGTGACCTTACCTTACTGGACACTGACCTGTGCAAATGTGAGTTTGCACCAAGTACTGCAAATGCCCCTGTTCACAGGCAGGAAACAGGCTCAGGGAGGAGCAGTCCCTAGTCTAAGATCACATGATGCCAAAGCGGCCAGCCGAGACTTGAACCTGGGTCCGCGTGGACCCAGAAGACAGCACTTTCCTCCCTAGGCTGCCAACCATTCCCTGGTAGTGAGGTCCTGCAGTGCAGATGGTGCTGACACCCCCAGCCCTCCTCACTGGCTGGCCAGCCCCCCGACAGCTGTTGGCAGGTCTCCAGCGGCCCCAGGCCCAGTGGGCTCTGTTCCCAGAGCCTGTGGTTTGTTCTCCAGGCCTTCCAGGTCCCACGGGCCTGTGGTCTGCCCCCTATGCCCCGCAGCTGAGGCCAAAGAGGCAGCCCACAGGGGCCCGGGCTGGGGGAGGCACTGGCCCCCGCCCCCGTGAAGAGGATGGGGAGGGTGCGGCTGGGGGAGTTTCGTGGTTTAAAAATACACAGAGGAAGTGGGTGAGAGAGCTTGAGAAAGGGGAAGGGGAGGTGAGAGCGGCAACTCTGTGTTGATGTCCGGAGCCTCCAGTGGCCCCTCAACGGCTGGCCAGGGGCTAAGCATCACCGGCCAAGATGACGGAGGCTCCCAGGAAGGCCAGCAAAAAGTTCAGTGAGTGCGGGTGCCCTTTGCTCTGTCCTGCATCTGTCCGTCTGCCTGTCCCTCTCGGCCTCTCTCTGTATCTGCTTCTTCATCACTCTGCCTCTGTTCTCGCTCTTTCTGACCACTCCGTTTCTCTCTGGGGGGCTCGCTTCTAGGTCCCCATGTTGCCATCTGTCCCTCATGCAGCCCCAGCCTCGCTCTTGTCTCCGTCTCTCTGTCTCCCTGCCTCGCAGTTTCTCCATCGTTTGCGTGTCCATCTGTGTGTCTGTCTGTATGTCTGTCTCTGGCTCTTCTGACTTCATGGTGTTGTAGAGGAAAACACACCTTCCCTCCCTGCCCTGGGCCTGGTTCTCACAGGAGCCCAGGCTGGGAGTTAGGGCCAGGGTAAAGGGGGTGTCATGGGGTACTGTCCCAACTGCATGGTGGGGATCCAGCACCCAGTGGGGAGGGAGTCCGGAGCCACTGGAAAAGAGGCCACACACCCCCATCGCTGTTTCCCCAGGTAGGTTCGCTCTGTGTCCCCATTTCTGCTTCCTCTGATGCCATTCGGTTGACACGAGCACGGTGTGGGTGGGCGTGTGCAGAGCAAGGACTGTGGACGATTCCACAGATGAACTGGCTGAGGCCCACGGACTTGTCTGAGACCTCATGGGGCTGATTCTCATGTCCCTGGAAGCTGGGCTTCAGTCTCTCTCTGCCCCGGTACTGTTTCCTCTAGACTCCTGGGGGCCAAGAGACAAAACAAGTGATGCTGAGAATGGAGGTCATTCGTGGTCCCTGTTTCTGCCCCAAGGCCTAGTTTTCTAAGAGCAGAGCTGACAGCCTTTGTCAGGGGGCAGGAGCTAAGACCAGTGGGGTGGGCAGTGCTGGGAGGAAAGCCCAGCACACTCTCCCAGCTGTCCAGAGCCCTGGGTCTTGGCCCCGGCTCAGCCTTGCTGTGTGACCCTGGGCCTGACCCTTGCCCTCTCTGGGCCTCAGTTTCCTCTCGTCAAGTGGTGTGTCCTACCTGTATCCTAGTGTGGTCTGAGGCCCTAAAGAGGGGAAGAGGCAAAGGATGCTGTGATGTGGGAAATGCCAAGCTTTTTCCTTTTGCTCATTTGGAGGCTGTAGATAGTGGTGACTGTGAGGAGGGACAGTCCCACAACTGGGGGCAGGGATGTGGGAGCACGCATGCACCCCTGCGGAAGTGGGAGATTGTATCACCGAGCACTGAGGCCTGAGTCAGGAGGGGAGGGCTCAGTCGACAGGAAGGAGAGAACCGCAGGGAGGGGACCCCGCAGGCTCCCGATGGCCCCCTTTGCTCGACACCCACCCTCTGCACACACGCACACACGCACACTCGCACCTCACCTAGCTGCTGTGTGCCCTCGGACTGTCCACGTCACTGCTCTGAACCTTGGTGTCTTCATGTGGAAAGCAGAGGATTAAACATGTGTCCTTGAGTTACGCGGAGAATTCAGTGAGGTAACATGAGCAGCGTATGTGACAAATGCGGAGGTATTGTGGTCTTCATCACCTTCATCACTTCTTGAAATATTCTGCGTTAGGCACCAAGTTAAGCCAGCTCTTTGACATGCTTTTCTGCAACCCCCCTCCCACTACGCAGAGGAGATGTGTACTCTAATCTGTTTTACTGATGTGGAGAATGGGGCTTAGAGAGGCCAAGTGACTTGCCTAAGGTCACACAGCTAGGCTGTGGAAGAGCAGAGATTCAAGCTCAGGGCCAGGTGACTCCAGAACTGCCATGCTCTACCATAAGAATTAGAGGGGGTGTCAGGAAAGGCTCTGATCCTTCTTGGACCCTCCAAGAGTGGAACTGGGCACATTTTTATTGTTATTATTATCACTGCTGGCATCATCATTAACACCTTTCCCTCCCTTTCCCCCGCTTGCCAGAGTTCTTCAAGTTCAAGGGCTTTGGGAGTCTCTCCAATCTCCCCCGGTCCTTCACTCTGAGGAGGTCCTCAGCCCCCATCAGTATCCGGTCCTACCTGGAGCCTGACACTTTTGATGTCACACAGGATGACATGGTGACAGTACCCAAGAGCCCCCCGGCTTATGCCCGCTCCAGCGACATGTACAGCCACATGGGTACCATGCCTCGCCCCAGCACCAAGAAGACTCGGGACCAAAAGGCCAAACAGGAGGCCCAGAAGTTGGGCCCTGAGTCGCACCTGGTGCCCCGAGATCTGTCCAACCCCCCAAGCTTGGAGGCTGCTGAGAAGGAGGAGGAGGGGTCCCAGGTCCCCCAGGAGGACCCCCCAGCAGTGGGACACAATCCTTCAGCAGTGGAGGTGGGTCCCACAAGAAAGCCTAAGGACTCTATGGAAGACATAGAAGAGGAGAAAGCCTCCAGGAATGGTTCCCCAGAAAGGTAGGTGCCCACCAGGAGCTGTGAAGGCCAGACCCTGCAGGGACAGTCTCCAGCCTCTGCTGATAGAACCCTGGGGAGGATCCTCTGTACGATGGACCAGCCCTGGGCTTAGTCCTTCCCTTGTAATTAATTCTAAAAAACAAACAAAACTCTTAAGGAGACACAAATATTATTTCCAGAGGACAGATGAGGAAACAGATTCAGAGAGGGAAGTCATCTGCCCGCATCAGGCTGCACAGCTAGCAGATGACAAAGTCAGGATTTGAACTGAGATCCACCTGATGCTGTGACCCGGAGCCCAGTCTCTGCCCCGCCTCTCCAACTTGGGTCACCATGGGTCACCACCTTTGGTTCCACCTGGTCTAGAAAACCATTTGCCACCTTCACTTGGTTAAAGGGTAAATTGAGGTCATGCAGAGATAGAAATATCGATAGCATTGTAGCTCTCATTCGAAGACACTCATTTGCCCCGGGGTCCAAATAAATGTTACTTACTGAAAACTCCGCTTTAGATGACTAACCCCGGCTTACAGGTGGTGAACCAGACTCAGCCAAGGTTGCAGAGCCGGGATTGAGCAGGATTCTGCCTGCCCCCCGCTCCCCCAGGCTGCACACTCACCCATCTCTCTGTACCCACCACCTTCTGAGCCCTAGTCAGGTACTTCATGCCCCTGGAGGACCCTCAACCGCGACCGAAGCAGTCGCCGGTTTTTCAACCTCAGAACCTTTATCTAAGTCTCATCAGTCAGATGTGCCTATTGAAACAAAGAAAAAACCTAGCCGAGCAAGGAAACTTAGAGCAAAAGAAACTTCGGTCTCACTTGCGTGGGTTGGCTCTGACACACAAGTACAGTTTCAGTGTGCGGAGGTCGTCTCAATCCCGCCCCCAATTCAAGAGGAAGCAGGTCTTTGAAAACTGCCGCTTGAATTCAGTCGGTTCTGCCTTTGGTTGACGGTACAAGTCTGTAGAGGGACGGGTGGAGGGGCGTGTCTAGGGGGCGTGTCTAGGGGGCGTGTCCTTCCCGGGCGCTGCCGACTCGGGAAGCCCGCGTGGGAGCCGGGCGAGATGAGGCGGGGTGCTCGTGGGGTGTGGCCTTCGGGTCCCGGAACTGACACAAGGGGAGAAGGCGGAGCGAATCAGGCGTCTAAGGGGCGTGTCCAAGGCGGGGCGTGTCCTCCCAGTGGGAGGAGTAGAAGGTGGAGCGGCGCTTCAGGAAGGTGGGGGCGTGTCGGGGCGTGTCCTCATGGTCAGGCTCCGCCCCCGAAGTCCGTTCTGAGCTCCGTCGCTCCGAGGCCGGAGAAAGGCGGGAGCCAGCCGGCTGGGGAGGTCCCTGGCTGCAGGCGGTGACCGCGGGGAACCATGACTGCAGTGGGCCGAAGATGCCCCGCGCTGGGACCCAGAGGGTGAGTGACCGAGCGGGGCACAGGGAGGGCTGGAGAAAGCTGGAGTGGTCAGAGGGGAAAATTCATGCCCCTGGGCCAGTTGAGAAACCCAGGTACAGAGTTTAGCATCACAGACTTTTTGTTTTGTTTTGTTTTGTTTTAAAGGGAAGGTGCAGGCAGGAATGAAGGAGAGTAGTTAAGCAGGAGGAAGAGAGTGGAGGAGGAAGAACATTTATTTTATTTAGTTGTTCATTTTGGTTGTTTCTCCCATCCTGGGACAAGAACCTGGGTTCTTGGGATGTATGTGATTTATGCTGGCCAGAGGCGTCTGACCAAACCGCTGCTCCACCGGGATGCGCTAGCATTGGACTTTTTTGCTTTATGCTTTCTTTTGATGTAATTGTCTCTGCCCTGTCCTGGCACTGTTTGGACTTCTGCTCCTCACAACCTCCCCCAGAGACAGGCATAATCATTATTCCCATTTTACAGATGAGGAAAGGTTTGCTCGCTCAGTTTGACACGTTAGTGAAGGCCAGAACCGGGTTTATCCACCTTCCTGGTCCATGCCCTCAGCATCTGGGTGGCCCATTCTCCTCCAGCATGAATTTGAGAAGGAAGGTCTTGAGGAACCTTGAGAATGCCAAGTCCAAGACCCAACCCAACCTTCCTCCTGTGTGAGCAGAAGCCCTGATGGTTCTGATAGTGCCTCTGGCATCAGCCTGGCCTAGAACTGACAGAGAAAGTAGATGCTTCCCCCACCCGTAATTATTCAGAGTGTCCAGGGGTCCCTGAGGGGTGCCCTGAGACCAGTGTCCACCTGACTTCCGGGCTAAGTCAGAAGCCAGGAATTGTTGAACTTTTCTTCTAGGAGACTCTTAGCTCAGCCTGTGCCCCAGAATCCGGAGAGCTGTGTCCTGGTGTGATCCGAGGTTCACCCGCCCTCTGCTCTGGTCTCAATCTCCCCAGCAGCCCAAATGGGCCTGGGATGGCCTCTGAAGAACCATCCAATGTGGGGAGGAGGACATTTGAGAATTGCCACTGAGTAAGCCTGGGGGTTGAGTTGCTGAGTGTCCCAAAAGTGTCATTCCAGTGTCAACTCAGGGAGCTGTGTAGGTTGGAGGAGACGGTGTCCCTCCCTTGTTCCCAGGCAGGGTGCACCTGGAGCTGAAGGAAGGAAGGGGAAGAGGTGAGGCTGCAGGGACTTCCTGGTGTCCTGTTCCCTGCTGAGATCATGGGCCTGAAAGGAAGGAGGAAGAAGGAGCCAATAGCACAGGGAATCAGGGACCTTTAGCTTCTCCAAAGGAGAGCACCCCGCCTCCTGCCCCCAGCATGCTCACTCTTCCCCAAGGAAATAGCAGGAAAGAAGTAGAGACTCAGAGAGGGACGGGAGGACCCAAGCAGCCCATGCACCCCCCTACACAGGAAGTGTGGGGCCAGGTCCCTCCAGAGGTGATCAAGATCCTGGCCTGGAGTGCCCGGTGGGCACTGTTTACTGTCGGACCCTGTGGAGTGGGGCCTCTATTTGCTGCATTTTAGGAGTGGAGAGATTGCAGCTCAGAGAGAAAAAGGGACTTTCCTGGAGTTGGAGAAATACACTTGACCCCGGATCTGACCAACTCTCAAGTCCAAGCTCCTAACCAGTGGGCTCCATGTCACTTCCTGGAAGTAAAAATCTCAAAGCTGTTTCAACATGATTTCAAATGACTTTCCATAATCCCCTGGAAAGAAGGGAATAGGAGCCCATTTTACAGATGAAGATATTCATGCTTTGTGAGATTCATAACTTGCTCGAGATTATGCAGTTGAATTGAATTTTATTCATCTTAATATTTACTGAGACGCAACTTATGCCCTAGACCCCCATTCTTGGTTTTGGGGAGACAGAAATGAGCTCAGCAAAACCCGCTCTCGTGGAGCCCCATTCCAATATGGGGGAGACAGATAATAAACAGGATGAACCAGTTATGTAGTCAACTAGAAAAGACTACAAAGAAAAATTTAAATCAAGGGGGCGAATTGGTCTTCAGCTCAGAAGGGGAGGGGGGTCAGTGGCCGGTGGCGGCAGCTGAGGAAGGTTAGCTAGGAAAGCAGTCTGAGTGAGGAAGTAATGTGTGAACACAGGAGATGAGAGAACAAATTCTCTTTCTGTTTCGAAAAGAGTACCAGGCCAGAAGCCGTGAGGTGGCACGGTCCTTGATGAGTTTGAAGAGCAGCAGAGACCAAGTGACTAGAGTGGAACAAGATGGCACGACGGTGGTGAGGGGAGACAGGACAATAATGGGTTGAGACAATGGGAGGCTGGAAGAGCGGGCAAGGTCCAGTGAGCAAGCTGGGAGCCATCGCTGAGCTTGAGCAGAAGAGGGCCCCACGTTGACTTATGTTTTAAGTGGTTCTCTCCTTACAGGAGGATTTTAATGCAGTTTTATGCATTCTTTTATCTTTTTCTTCTTTTTTAAGGAAAGACGCAGGCAGGAATGAAGGGGAGCAGAGGCAGGCAGGAAGAGAGAGGAGGAAGAAGCATGTTTATTTTTCATTTAGTGTTCACACTGGTTGTTTTCCCTCCGGACCCAGGACTGCGAACCTAGGGGTCTGACCTTTGCTCCTCTGGAAGCGATTGACCTAACGACTGTTCCACCAGGGCATGCCAGTTCTACTCATTCTAAAGTCTCCCACCCCAGTGAGGTCCCGAGACCCAGGCCCTCTACCCCATCAAGGGCTTCCTTCCTTCAGAAGGAAGCTGAGGCTTGGAGAGGGTGGCTGCTCACCCTGTGTCACTCCCGCCCCTGCCCCTGCCCGGGTGCAGGCACCGAGAATAGGCCGAGACACCCCCCCTCCCATTTCCTTTTGGAATGTTGATTCCGGTCCAAGAATTCCCAGCGCTCCCCAGAGTCCCACGACCCTCTTGGCCCTCCAGAGTGACGTCAGCTATTGGGCATCTGGTAGCGATTACCCACCGGGGGAGGGGACCAGTGGGCCCTGCCTGTTAGCCTCTGCAGGCTCCAGGCGGCTGGTCCTTGTCTTCTGAAGGGGCCCAGCTGCTCCTGGCTCTCATTTCCTGTGGAGACTTTCTCACAGTCCTCCAGACCCCCGGACACCTCAGGCTGTGGGAACTGCATTGGCTCGGGAAGGCCCCCGCCACTGGAGTCGATCCCCCCTAAACACTCAGGGGAGCCTGTGTGAAGAATGCTGCAACTCTGGGGTGGGGCGGGGGGGAGGACAGGGGTCGGATGCAACAGCGACTCAGAGAGGCCCACTGACTGTACAGGCTTGAGCAACTCCCTTCTCCTCTCTGAGCCTCAGTTTCCCGACCTGTAAATTGGAGACAACAGTAGCACCTGTGTCACAGGGTCATCGTGAGGACTAGATGACATGAGCAGGTAGAGCATTCATCCTGAGCTTGACCCAAGGAAATTCCAGTAGGACCTGCTCACAGGCCTGTCACTGTGTCCTTGCAGAGAAGAGGAAACTGAGACCTGATGAGAAACCCTCTTCAGAGCCCCTGGGGGTCTTCTTCCTGCCCCCGCCCCTGCTTCATTTCCTCTTCCTGACTCTGGACTCCTGGTCTGGTTGAAAACGTTGGTCTCCCCTCTCTAGCGCCTCCCCTTCTCTAACCTAGACGCTGTTCTGTTTTTTGAGAGGAGCCTGCCTCACGCAAGGAACAAAGCAGAGCACTGGCCATCAGGCCATGCTGCTGCCAGTCGGGGCGGCTGTGTGCTCTGGGCCAAGTCGCCAGCTCCAGTTTTGTCCCCAGAGAGAGCGACTTCCAGGTCACAGGTGTTCAGTCGGCACTCAATAACTCTCCAGAAGATTTGGGGTCTTGGTTAGTAGCTGTCAGGACTCAGCGTCCAGCGTGGCCCCGGAAGCCCGGCCGATCTGCACTCTCCTCTCCTGCTGGGGAGCTCCCTCTGGTCAAGGAGACTGAGGACACAGAATGGTGGAGAAGGAGCAGGGATGTCTCCAGGGCAGGGCCGGGGCTGAAGCCAAGAGCCTTCCTGGCAGGGCATCCCAAAGGGCACATGGTGGAGTATCCCAGGAGAAATGGGGTTTCTGTCCCAGCTCCCCACCCAGAGCCTTAGGGAACAGTATGCACAGAGCTTTGCTGCTTCTCTGCCAGGAATGTGTGATGATCAGGGTCGAGGAGGGAGAGACTCTTCAACAACCCCCACCCCGCCCCATAAGGGACAGGATAGGAGCTCTCCGGTGAGGATGGGGCAGCCAAGAGCCACAGGGCTGGGGAACCGGGCACCCTTCCTTCCAGGCATCGTGACTGCCTTCTGGGATGACTTATAATAAACCCACTTCACAGGTGAGGAAGTCATTGCTCAGAGAGCAGAGGGCGGGGGAAACCCAGAGGCATGTTGGGGAAGTCTCATGCCATGTGACCCCGAGGTCCAAGGGGACGAGTGAGGACAGACAGAGGGCAGACAGGCAGCAGGTCCCTGCAGAGGGCAGGTCACCGTGGTGAGGGAGGGCCAGGGTGGACAGGGGACAGGGTAGCCGCTCTCAGGCAACCTCTCTGCAGGAGCCTGGGGAGCGTCACCGTTCCATCTGGGTCAGGATGGAGGTCCGGAGGTGAAGCTCAGACTTAAATTCGCTTTGGGGAAATGCAGGATAATGGGCTGTCATTACTGCTCATTAATCCAATTAATTAAGCTCATGTATGTGACGAGTGTCCCCAGTTATCAGAACAAATCAGCTAATATGGGCAAATAAAGGGGTTGGTTATTTAAATAATGCATGTAGTTGATTAATGGGACTGATTTTGCTCAATTGTCGCTATTATTTGTTAATTGATTTCACCACTAATTTTAGAAGGAAGTGCCTTTTAAAGTCCATAAAATAAGGAATTAATTAATTAATAGAGCTGAGTTAAAAAAATCGGAGCTATGATTCCTGGATTTGATCATTATAATGGGAAGGAGACTGTTCTAGAAATCTCTGAGGTCTGATGGCTGACTGGGAGGCAAAGGGAATGGCAAGTGCAAAGGCCCTGAGGCCGGGGGGTGGGGGAGGGGGAGAGGGGGCGGTAAGCATATTTGGAGGAAGGGTGAGAGGGTCAGAGTGCAAGGAAGAACTAACAGGAGAGGAGGGATGGCTGAGAGAGTTTGGTCACAGAGACCCAGCCATAGGACTAGATGTTGTCTTAGGACTTCAAGGTACTGTGATGACATTCATTCATTCATTCATTCATTCAAAAAAATACATGTTTTGGGTGCCTGGCACTGTTCTAGGCAGATGCTTTGTGGAGCTGACTCTAATGAGAGGAGACAGTCAAGACTTGAGGTGAGATGTATGCTAAGTCAGAGAAAAACTGAGCAGGGATGTGAGTAGGGGGCATCGAGAAAGTCCTACTGGGTGGCCGAGGAAGGCCTCACAGAGAGGGGGCATTTTAGTCAAGACCCAAATGATGGAAAAGAGGACGCTCAGTGAATGTCCGGAGGGAAAGTGCAAAGGCCCTGAGGTGGGGGACCTGCAGGAAGCCCAGATGCGAGGGAACAGCCTGGGTGAGGGGGCAGGTCTGATCTGGTCAGAGACACGGTGAGGAATAAGCCAGGAGTCCCCGCACAGTGACGGAGCAGAGGAAGGGCATGCTCGACTCTCATTTCAACAGGCGGCCCTGGCTGTCGGCATGGGAGCACGTCGCAGGGGCCACAGATGGAGGCAGGAAGACCAGCGACAATGTGGTGGTCATAGTCCGGGAAATAACGCAGTGGCTTGTAAACAGATGTGCTCACATTATGTCTTGGAAATCGTGAGGTGTCAGAGGGGCAGGGTGAGGCCCCATGCTTGGGCCTCTGACCTGGTCACCCCCATTGACTCAGTCACCCCATCCCCAAGGCTCTGCTCCTGCCCCAGAATCCAAGGGGAAGTGGACAGGAAGCAGGAGGAAACCTGGGGCGATCCCAGTGTCGTGGTCAGTGTGTTCCCAGCAGTGGGAGGATTTCCGGGCCTGAATGACCGGAAAG
Source organism: Solenodon paradoxus (assembly GCA_004363575.1). Classification (NCBI taxonomy): domain Eukaryota; kingdom Metazoa; phylum Chordata; class Mammalia; order Eulipotyphla; family Solenodontidae; genus Solenodon; species Solenodon paradoxus. The sequence goes on along the minus strand of RJWH01004042.1, from coordinate 87 downwards.
GCTGGGATGGGACACCGCACCCGGGAAGCCTGGGCAGAGGTGAGCAGGGCAATTTCCCTCCTCCTCTACCTTCTCCTCTTCCCTCCT